>DWJZ01002829.1:0-18424 GCA_018249125.1 Asbolis capucinus
AGGTATACTTAGGAGTGAGTTACAAGTAAAAAATATGAATATATCGTATCAGGTGATGCAAGTGACGTCTCAATTGGCTGAAAGGTAATGAAGTGGCAGCCCTACATAAGCCGGGGAACCTCACGGAATGTTAATTGAACGTGATGGTATCTCGTAATAAGTCATTGTGTCGTAAGGAGCGCATTACCGCGCGTGTGCTACCGCCTTTATATGCGTAACTGTATTGCTGTGCGTTGTATTATTTATTTATTAAAATGCTATTTTTTATTTTTTTTTGTCTCTGTTAAATTTATTTGGTTAATTTTTTATTATGGTTATTTTAAATTGTGTTAATCTATGAGTTTTGAATTCAAAATTTTAAAGTATCGAAAATAATAATGCTGTTTATTTATTTCCTTGCAGATTTTTTTTATTTTTTAATAAACTAGTAATTAACGAAGTCTTGTCGTGACCATGATCCATGCTACTGAGAAAGGTTTTATTCAAATATTCTTACTCGTATCGTCCTTACTTCGGTAGGGAAAGGTACATCTGGGGTAAGTAACTCGTTTGACTTTGCTGGTACCGCGAGGTGTTAGACACTTGACATAGGTGTAAATAAAATTACTCACTAGAAGTATGTCCGTTTTTCTCATACGTACAAATCTTGTCAACAAATAATACCTAAGTTATATTTAGATTTTTACGTTATTTTTTAAAACTCGCGTATTGTGATATTAAAAAGTAGTTACTACTCAAGACATTAGTGTGCTAAACGAAAGAGTTTTATAACAAAACTGTGACACTATCAGCCAATTTTTAGGCTACAAAATTTAGGTGGAGAAAGACAGGATATAAATGTGTAGTGAGTAGGCACGTTTTAATTAAAAATAGATTCCCATCTACATACATATAAACTACATACAAACACATCCCTAATTCAATCTGCTATAATACTTCTCCTAAACTACGTACCGTCTGAAAGACACTTTCTTGACCTTAAACATCTTTGACCTAAACGTCATGCGATGTTTCTGATGTGGATTGAAGAGACGGTTACTTATCATGACGTTGTCTGATCGTTCATCGGCTATTTTCGTAAAAAAATCAACGCCAAAATTTTTGATTATTGCTATTTTTTTTTAGTATTCCCAGTTCGCTCACGTGCGTAAGTCTGATCATACATCGACATTTTCATTAAAAATCAACTCAATTTTTTTTTATTTTTTTATTATTATTTCCTTATCAAGTAAAGCGGGTGTGCAATAGCCTTTACATTTATGGTCTTTAATAACCACTCCTGGTGTCAATCAAAGAAGCAAGATACAGTAAATTTTGATTATGAGATCCGATGCTCGCGATAAATTTTATTGCTACTGAATTACTTGAGAGTAACTGGAGCAAGTGAATAGTTATTGAAGTGAATTAAATGTCATATCTTATCGACTTAGTAGTAATTAGGATCAAAAACGCTTGTAGCTCAGTGGATTGTGTTGGCGTAAGTGATTGGCCGGGTTAAGCAAGCCTGTGAAGATAGGTCGTAGTGAAAAAAATTTGGACATTGTGTGATACCATTTATTATAAAATAATATTTATTACTAGCGACCGCCTGCGTCCCTTGACAAGAAATAGCCTATGTCTTATTTTAGAGTATAACCTATATCTGTTCTATATTTCGTTGAGATTCCTACAGTACTTTTTCCTACAATGAGGTACAAACATTCATCCATCCATCCTGACTTATTTATTTAGTACCTAGTTACTATAATTCTTACTTAGTATTTAATATAATGATAAAAAGGTTTAACTAAAGATTTATATGGGTTGAAGGTCGGGTCGAAGGTTTTTGAAGTACCTACGCTAGAACGAACTTGTTATAGGAGAAAAATATTTATAATGGGTACTCACAATTATATTTACTTACGATACTTTAACACGTTCGTTGCTGTACTAGCATATTTGTAGCGATTTGCAACGATTTAACTCGCATAAAACAAACTTGTTAACAAATTGTAATCGTGAGTACCCTTTTCAATTTAGTGTATAATCATTAGTACCCTGATAGTTTCAAATGTTCAACGTCCTCGATAAACTAGCAACTAACACAAACGTTCGCATTTCAATAAATTAAAAAAGTCTTATCATTTTACGACACTGGAATAACAAATTCACGTCCACGGTTTATAGGCTACTGGCGTAATAAAACGAACGGACATACGGACGGACAGATGATATACAGGCCCAATTACCTCGTGTTGTAAGTTCGCGCCAAACACTAATGACGGGCTACCGACTGTGCAATATAGAGTTAGGAGAATACAGAGGAGGTTTTAAGAGGTGACAGCCTAGTGATTAAAAATTCGGCCTCAAGGAACCGGGTTCGAATCCCAGGGCGCACATTTCTGACTTTTCAGAGTTAAGTGCGTTTTAAGCATTTTAAATGTCACTCGCTATAACGGTGAAGGAAAACATCGTGAGGAAACCTGCATGCCGGGGAACGCAAAACTCAAAGGTGTGTGAAGTCTGCCTATCCGCACTTGGCCAACGTGGTAGACTATGGCCCTTATTCAGAGAAGAGACGCCTGCTCAATAGTGGGCTGTGATGGGTGGAGATGTTGAGTGGTTTTAAGGATTGTGGTTTTTTACATAACTAAGACAGAGTTCGATTTCCACTTTTTTATGATGAACGATAATCTTGTATAGAAGTTATTATAACAAGCTTTTATTTAGCTTGCAGTATATGTTTGTATATTAGTATGTTAGTATATTTGTTTGTTAAGTCTTCGGGTTAAATCTTATAAACTTAATTAGACCCACTTGCTTTTACAACACGGATATGAAATTTTGCTAAACCTTTCATCCTGATGTCAATGCATTTTTATAATTGATACGACCTGAGACTACAAACAGCGGTTTACAATACAGTTATAAAATTGTATATTTTTCCGTATTAGGGCTGTATAATTAAAGCTTGTGTTCTTAAATATTTTAATGAAGCTTGTTTTTACAATAATATTACTATTACATAAATCGCACACACCGAAAATCGAACCCGGGACGTCTCGTAGTATTTCTATTACAATTGTCAAATCTATGGCCTTCTTAGACACGTTTACAACACCATAAACGGTTTTTAATTAAGGATCGGATTCACAATGATCGTTGCCCACAGAAATTTATGAGTTCTTTCATGTTCCAATTAGCACGTAACTTTAACAAAACATTAAGCTATTGTCGACCTTATCACAAACAATATAGAGGTTGAATTCAGTTAAGATAATAAATATTAATTACCCTTTAACAACAAAGAGGTTTTAACGATGTTTTTGTAAATAGAATGGATGGAGAATAAGAGTGCTGTGTAGTGGAATATTGTGATATAAATGACTTTTTCTTTAATAAACTTGCTATGGTTTTACTGTTCGAAGGTTTTGTTAAGACCCAGAACCTTAGCCATACTCCACAGAGTGAACGAGAGTACGGAACCTTGTTACAAACGTTCTGTAATACACCAACGCAAAAGTTCGCATGTGCAACACAGGTAAAATATTACGTGCAAACTACGAGATCAACACATTGCTGGATGTAATACTGACAAGTTGCTAGATACCTAGTTATAAAGTAACAACGCCATCTAGCGTCGAAATACATATTTACATCAATTACTAACTTTTCCCTGCGCTTACGTTCGATAGGACAGTTTTCATTCCCTACATATTTCGTACTCCCTCACAAGTTGAGTTTCGAAATATATATGTATTATTTATTGCATATTATGTTTAATACACAATGTATTATTGTCTTTTAGTCAGTGACGAACAACAATGTAAACTTTCGTCCTTTGTTGGAACCCCTCAAGCCTCTTCTTGCTAACTCTTTGCTGGTCTAAAAGGTCATTTAGTTCATTTAGGTCATTCAGTCCAATTCAGAATGATACTAGTTGGCCTTGTGGATAAAAAACTGCATCATATCTTTTTGTGGCTATGAGCGTTAATTATTATATTTCGTTTGGCCTATTCATCATCATAATTGCCACCTACAACTGTCCCACAACTGGGCTCGGGGGTCCACTCGCAATGTGAGGAGTACAAGCCATAATCCAAGCTGGGCAAAAGCGGATGGTGAACTTCACACACCTTTGAAAACTTTATGGAGAATTCTCAGGAATGCAGTTTTCCTCACAATATTTTCCTTCACCGTATCAAGTGGTAATGAAGTTCTAATATTTACATAACTTTTGAAAATTAGAGGTGCGAGCGGCAAGATTTCAACCCAGGACTCCGTTTGAGAGACCAATGTTCAAACCACTAAGCTAACATACAATAAAAGACCTCAAAAGCATTGTAAATTCGTTTTAAACCCCGACAAAGACAAAATCTCAACTATCTAATATATTTTATAGGAAGGAATATATATTAAATGAATATTATATCGTAGGAAAGACAAGGAATACCTTAATTAAGTATTATTGTTATGACTAATCACCTAGTCGAGGTCGAAGCTAAATTTATGTGTCAAATAAAACTAATATATCAACGGACATTCCACGCATACCAACCTTTTGTACCGGGACGGTCCGTGTTAGGTACGGATTGTGTCCCAAGACAGTCTCGTGTCCCGTTGATTAGACGTTACCAAAATTTTGATTTTACTTAAAATTGTATTGTTTTTATATTTGGGTTTTTTATTTTAGCTATTTTAATTTAAACCGTATGCTAAACTGCGCGACGCGATAGGTCAGCGCTGAAAACCAGCCGTGGTTCGAAACGGTCCCATGAGCGTTTCGTTCAGTTTTTTTTATACAAGCTTTTATTAATCTTGCAGTTTAGGTTTGTATATTACTGCGTAAGCTGCGGTTGGAAGTTCCAAAAAAAACAAATTTAATTTAAACTACATTTAATTTAGAATAAGAATTACATTAATTACTTAATTATTACTACTGAGAAGCGAATCTACATCGAGGTGGGATGTTAGAATGCCGCTGCAGGTTTTAGGAAACCGCGTGACTGACGTAAATGCTGCCTCTGAAACCTAGATTCTTCTGCGCTGGTCAACAAGCACGTGTAACCAGTCAGAGATTCCTTTACTAACGTAATTAGTATGTTGGTATATTGGTATATTTGTTTGTAATCTTGCAAGCTTAATTAGACCCACGTCCTCTTACATTATGGAGCTGAAATTTTGCATAAGCCTTCCGTCCTGATGACAATACATTTTTTGATAATCTTGACCTTATACTACGTTCAAGATTGGCTCCGGACAAGGGAATTCCTCAACAGTTAACCATACAGTAACGAAATTGTGTTTTTCTTTGTATTAGGAATCTATAACTAAAGATTGTATTTTTAAATACCTATTAAATATACCTTGTTTTATTTTGTATTGTAACATGCGATGAAATAAATGTTTCTTTCTCTTCATAACGTTTTCTCATATACTAGGTATAACATTTTACAGGTTGGAAACCCCTGCTTATATAATTTGAAAAATAGTAGCTGATGTTAAAATTGAAAGTCAGCTTCAAAATGATTTTTTTTTTTAAGAAAATTGTTTTCAAACCGAAATATATGTACCTAAGTATATTTAGACGAAGGAAAATAAGAGTATAATTCTTTAGAATAGCTCATAAGTCAATCCGACAAAATGTCGGTGACGGCTATGAGGTATTTATAAGAAATGCGCCCTTTTCATTTTCCGCCGTCGATAATTTGTTGAAAATCATCGAAAAATGTGGAATTTTGTTTTGGTTCCTTACAGAACCATTTTTGTGAAACTTTGAATTTTGAAGCCCTGGGGCTTGGACTACTTTGGGCGTGATTAGTCTACATGAAAGAAATACAAATTTTACCTCATGTCTGTCCCACTGCTGGGCTCGGGTCTCCTGTCACAATGTGAGGGGTGTGGCCATAGTCCACAACGCTGGCTAAGTGATTGGCGGACACAAATTTTACGTCATTAAATTTTATCTCACTGACCCCCAAATAATAAATATAAATAAGTATCTTAGGACAACTCACACACGGCCATTTAACCCCAAACTAAGCGATAGCTTGTACTATGGTGATCAGACAACTGACAAACATACATATATATATATATATATATATAATAGAGCTGATTAGTAGCTTCCATGTTGCTGTTATTACACCTATCTAGTTAATATTGAACGTAGCTAATTTCTAATTGGCTGAAATGCTGAATATTTCGGTATTTTAGAAAATAAAATCAAAATATAAAAACCGCAAAAAAATCTTTAGCAATAAATATTTCAAAACGCAGTGAAATTAAAGAAAAATCTTACAAACAGGATTCAAGGTCCAAGGTCTTACAAACATTCAGAGCAGAACAACCAAGTCGCATATTTATACATACATATATGTATTTACACAGAACAAACATTCCTGCTCATCCCAGAAAACTTTGACCTAGGTTGGAATCGAACCCACAACCATCGGTGTAGCAGTCAGGTTCACTAACCACTAGACCAACGGGCCTGTCAATAAAAATATTGTACAATTATTTGTATGAGAATGTCAAATATTAACCTTCGAGTTATTTTTTAAAGGTTAGCTTCTTTTATATTGAGTCAGTACAGTATTTGTTTAGATCTACGCGTCTAGATTAGATAGGTATACAAATATTTGCAATAAAAAACGTGACATGATGTTTGTGGCCGCCTCTTCTGAAACGGCTCTACTGAATTTGATGAATTTTTCTGAGTAAATTTGGAAGCAATGTACCTTAAAATTCTTTCAGGAAAATAACGTTTCGTGAAAGACTTTGTAAAGTTTTTATGAATTTTTTTTTAAATTTTACATTAAAATCTTCCTATACTTCCGAGGCATTTTCAATTTACATTTTGTCTAATATTTTGTCTTTTATTAAGTGAGATAATTTAACTTTGACTTTGAAGATGTTTCCTGTTCCCCTATTTTCGCATTTTAACAGAACAGCAAGTTTTATAATCCTTTTTAATGTCATAGTTTCGATGTCTATTAACGCTCCACCAATCACTGGAGCAACGTGGTGGATGCTGGGAAATGCTCAGAACTGGGCCATTAATGAACTGTAGCGTTTACAACATCAATTGAAAGGCTATGTTTGTGATGTGGTGTATGTCATAAAATATATGGATGACCCATAAAATAAATATGAGCTTATGCAAAAATGACGGTGTTTCACCAAATTAGTGGATAAAGGACTTGTTGCACTACGATAAGTGGAGATAATTCGCGATAATCCAGGATGCTCGGTACGTATTTACTCGCTTTATATTAGCTTTAGCTTTGTAAGAATTTATATAGACCCATTTCTTACTATTGTGTCTTTCAACCATATGTAAAGAAATCTAAAAGTTTCGTGGCAACTGCATGAACCTTGACATCAAATGACATGTATGTTACTCTGAAGACAATATGATAATAAGATATCACAGACTAATCTGATGATGGAACTGGAAGGTGGTTGGGAACCCTGGGCTGGCTACTAGTAAGCCCCGTCGTGTTTGAGCTTATTAGATTCGTGTTAATGAATATTACAGTTACATTAAAAATAGTTTTTTTTGAATACTATTATTTTTACATGATTGCTATAAAAAAATTGTGAATTGTCATTTGGATTTCAATTTTTTTCTTACAAAAAATATCGTTTGCGGTAGCTACCAGGGATAGCAGGGCAACAGTGTCTAAGATACCTCGGGAAACATGGTATCACGCAATTTGAAGGACAATGTGACCGTTAATTTATTAAATAACAGTAAAGAATTTAAATGGTATGTAATCAACTCTGTCCATTTTACATATATCTACATACTTATATTGATGTCGTCTACAATTGACAGGCTGGTTGGTCTAGTGGTTAGTGAACCTGACTACTACACCGGAGGTCATGGGTTCGATTTCCACCTTGGTCAAACTTTTCTGTGATAAGCAGGAATGTTTGTTCTGTGTCTGGTTGTGTAATAGAAATATCTATTTAATTATGTATTTAAAAGTATATATGTATGTTTATCACTTATCTAATCACCATAGCACAAGGTAACGCTTAGTTTGGGTTCAGATGGCCGTGTGTGAGTTGTCCAAAATATATTTATTTATTTTATATTTAATTATTAGTAAATAGGTATGTGATTTTTTTACTATAGGAAAATGGTAGTAATTATGTGAAAATAAAATGTACTGAGGACAGCGGACTGTGACAGAAATGAAAATTATATGTTACGAGTACTCACGATATTATCTATGTTACGTATAATATACTATATAAACATTATTGTAATAAGTATTTAAAAATATTTAGTATTCTTCCATCAATTCTATACCTTAATCCTAATACCTTTGAATCAGATGCGAGTCTGTGAGTTGTCTAAAGATGTTTAGTTTAAAAAATATCGCCCACCGCTTATTGTGAAGCACGTGGCGATAACCCAAGGACGAAACGCGGTTTGTTTTCGCGAAATATTATTAAGTTTAGTGTGAAAAGGGTTCTTGTGGTAACGACATTGGGTTTAACATATGGGGATTAGAAGTTCTTATGAAAAATATTTTATGAGTTTTTATACATGTGTAATATTTTAAGTTTGATGAGACTCGGTTATTTATTTTTTAATTTATGTTAGTTTTCTAGGTAAAAACTATAATTAAAGATGAATAAGTATCAAAGTGACTGAATTTTTAAAAATATTTTTATATTTATTATTGGAAGTGCACAGGGATATAATTGAGGTGTATATGAAAATTAATGTTTGTTTGTTGGTTTATTTGTTCTCAATGGACTTTGAAATTGTAGGAGATAGAGCACTGAAGTGTTTAGCAACTTTGTTCAGAATTATCCTAAAAAAGTGTTGGTACTAATTTTTTTTACCTTCTATAAATTAGTGCTTGACCGCTTTCCTGCGTGGTCTCTGATGGTAAGGCGCAGTAATTTAGTAAGTCACTCTTGACTGGAAGACACATCGCTCGGACAGGTTCATAAGTTGATGCATACGCGCCGGGTACAGCTAAAGATATGTAAAAAATTCACTCACTCCACTGGCTCAGCGACTCGAAGTGAGTCTTGGCCGCCATACATGAGCTCGCCACTGGTCCCGGTTTTGTGCAGTTTTATGCCACTCAGCCAAGCTCGCGGAGATCTGCAGCGACCCAACGTTATCTGGGCCGCCCGACTGGGCGACGACCCTTCGGTTGACCCACATAGGCTCTTTTTACGCCACGATCTTCTCCCATTCTCACAAAGTGTCCAAGCCATCGGAATCTGTGAGCTTTCTTCTCTCCTATTATGTTCGGGCTGACCAGGATTGTGAAATTATTATGCATTCAAAATTATCTACAAATGAATACAGCATATATGTAAACTAAAACATTATAGGCTGAGTTTTACCCATTTATTTAAACAACAGACAGTGGGCGCGGTCGTACAGAGGACGGGTGATTGATAGTGGCAAAAAATCATAAGTACACATTTCTGTGCCTCGGAGGGCACATATAATATCCTGGTTGTAATCGTGCGGTGAGGCTTGGGCGGCAAGAAAATCCTGTCAACTTTCGCAGTTGTAAACGACCATTGCTCAGTGGTAGGCCATAAGTTGGTTAAACCCCAACAGAGTAGTCATAATTGCAATTACTGCGTCACTACTGGGCTCGGGTTTCCACTGACAGTGTGAAGGGTCATAGTTCACCATGCTGGCCCAGTGCAGATCCACACATCTTTGAGGATTCTTATGGGGAATTCTCAGGAATGCAGATTTCCTTGCGATATATTCCTTCAACGTAGCAAGTGATAATCAACTTCTGATACGTACATAACTGAAAATTAGAGATGCACGCTATATTTCAGTAGAAAAGTTAAGTAAAAAAGTAGGTAAAAAAGGCAAGCAAAAAAGTAAGTAAAAAAAGTAAGTAAAAAAAGTAAGTAAAAAAGTAAGTAAAAAGGTAAGTACAAAAGTAAGTAAAAAGATAAGTTAACAAGTACGTAAAAAAGTAAGTAAAATTATAATTAAAAAAAGTAATTCAAAAAAAATAAGTAGAATTACACGGAATCAAGCCCGGCTCCAGAAAAACAAGATACCAACATCCATTAGTCCACAACCAACAAAACAAAATTGGTGAAGCAAAAAATGATGTAACAAACAATACAAATAGGCGTGAAACAGACAAATGTGTATAATATGCAATAAATCACTAGTTATTGTTATAATTTATCTTATAACGTCCAGTAAGTTATGGCCCGTCACGTGGTAATAGCGTCGCTGCAAGACAAAGCTTGATTTGGGCACCGTGGGCCAGGCTGGGGTTCCGTGGACATTGTATTGAGACGGTCAAGCGTCATGATTGGCAAAGTTAAGGAACAGTTGGTGCGGGCGACAATCGTAGTACAAAGTGTTTTTATGTTATAAGCTGAAAACGATCAGATGGTTCACCTGGGATTACTGTCCATGGAACTTAACAACACCAGGCACCGGAATCAATAACACCAACTGAACCCCATACACCTACGTTTTTTTAATTTTTTTATTTATTTACTTATATCGAGCAACTGAGGCCTATAAAAAATACATTTAATATAAAAATATTATAGACTAATCCATAAATACATATCTAATAAATTATAATAAAATAAACGAATACAATACAAAAATGTACATCTAAGATTATATAATACTATATATAAACATATCACTATTGCACACGAATTTTCGGCGTCGTGTTACGCGTGGTATCCGATAGCCAGCCTATTAATAGCCGGAACAGAACTCCTCTCGGCCAAAAATCTTCATGAAGGTCGACAAATGTTCAGTTGGCAGCCTCACCACGAAGGAGTTGAGGTTCACCCACGGCGAGACTCCAACCGCTCGACCCTTACTGCAGCTCAGTTTTGTGAGGATGGATAGATGTCTTTTTACTCCTTCATGCATAAACTCCTGAACGGACCTGAATGAAATTTGGCAGAGGTATAGATAATAGTCTGGAATAACACAAGCTATATAGTATCAACACGCGAGCGATGCCGCGGGCAAAAATAGTTGATTAATAAATATACAGATAATCGTGCGGACCCCTAACAGCAAAGAACTAGCCGCCAGATCTTTGTCAACATCGTGTTATCGCTCATCTTAAAAGCGGCCAGCACAACAATAAGTGAATCTTAAATGTTGTTCTTATCGTGGATTGGTTAAGCTGGCATTCCGCTACGACGATTGCACTACAGATACGACTATAAAGTGTAGTGTATAGAGCTAAGATTAATCAGTGAATCAGTATAGACATCGTCGAAACAACGCGCCTATTCTTAGCTCCATAAACTACATAAGAAATATATTTAAAAAAATTATATACACCTTAAGTTTTGTATTTGTTATGGATTAGTAAGTTTTGGATTAGTTTCGCTGGTCTGCCGGTACAAAGATTTTTCTACAGATATTTTATAAGAATTTCTTCTTACGGTTAAAAATTTCGATGTAAAGTCAAGTTTTTTCAGAAAAAATTAAAGTGTCTTGTTTAGAAAAGATATAATAAATAAACGATAAAATACTCATCAACTCCAAGATTTCTAGTGTTACAATTGGCTGGATGGTACTAATAAGTAATAAATCACCACTTCACATCACTCAGCACCCAAGAACAAACATTTATACTTATACTTTGCCAAAAATCAATCTGAGGCCTTCATTTTGCAGTCATCCAACTTAGCTACAGGACCGTTTAAATGTTATCAATTTCAATACCAAACTTAGTTTTAATTAAACTTCACTTTTTAAAATCTATATAAATATGAATAATGTATTTTTCTAACAAGGACAATAAACTTTTCGACTTCAAAACTATAAGGGTGAAATTTCGATATTGTTTGGACATACGACTTTTTAAATGCTTGTGTCGACAATTAATCGCATATCCACAGTATCGAAACAGCTCCTTAAGCAGATCAAACGTATTACCGCAGCACGGTCCCGATCGAACTCTCCTTTGTCTATTTTCCCGTAAATATTTTGCGCCGATTTTAACGCACAGATTGTCATTGAGTTGTAGTCGTGAGATCGTGCGATACTCGCACGACAATCGCTTATTTTGAAAACAATGAAAATAACGCTTTTGTAGCAACATTTCCTAATACCATTGACACCTTAACGCGACAAAAGTAAAACATCACTTAGTTTTTGTTCCGTAAAAGGTTAACTCAAGAAAGTCGAGATATGGCTTTTTACTAGCGAAATCTCGAAAAGAAACTAAATGTTCCTAGCGACGCTGTAACAAAGGTTATTAAATGTTACAGTCCATTGTCAGTAACCTAGATACAAAAAGACAGCTATATCTTTGTGGAAATTGTATACAAAATACATTTAATAACAAATCTGTATTTGGTACAATACTCGCTTGTCGTTATTCATATTTTTTGTCGTTTAATTTTTAAAGCTGTTTCGGTATTTGAAAGTATTCACGTGCATTTTTGTAAAAGGTACATACTTATTACGTATCTAAGCATATCATAAATAAATAAATATCTTTGGTGGCCTGTCATGTATTATTAAATGCAACAATTTTCACTTTTCTCACAGAAACCAAGCATATTCTGACAATGTACGTAGGTACGTTACGAATGCTACGAAATTTCAATAACGTAGCAAACGTTATGGTTTTTTTATAGTTAAGTTTTCGATGTATGCTGCTCTATGCGAGGGGTCGGCAACCTGCGGCCCGCGGGTCGCATGCGTCCCGAGTGCCAGTGCGTTGCGGTCCACAGAAACCCCATTTGCACTTGCATCTTGGCGTTTCTTGTGAGTCACCCGAGCACTACGCATGAAATAACACGCGCACGAATATCGTTACATTTGTGGCCCTCTTATAAAAGGTTGCCGACCCGTGCTCTATACGTTTCATAACATGCGTGTGGCGACGGTCGGTCTATCCGTCCTCGGAATGCAGTCGGGCGAGAACTGGGGATCGTATGCATCAACTAAAACGAATTCCACAATGTTTTGTTGCTAACAGCTGCTAGGCTCTTACAATGAAAAAAACAAAAAATTAAAAAAAAACCATTATTAAAATAACATTGATATATTTTTAGCAAAACCAAGTAACAAAAAAAAATAACATTAATAATTGCCGCCGGATCCCAGCAATTAATAAATATGACAAAATCCTTAATGTTTGTAGCATGACAAATTCAAGCAATAATTATCAATAATTTTACCCAACTAAAATGTAAAAATAAAAAAGTACGTATAGAAAAATCACAATATTTATACGCTAACTGAAGAGGCTAATCTAAGACTTTTTATTTACTACGAAAAACAAATTGCATCAAATTGTACTTTTTCTAATTTTTTTTTTGTTTTTTCATCTTTCTTCTCCTTTTAATAAATAGTTTTCTGGGATGGTAGATCCATAACATATATCGTTCATAAGAAAATTTTAAATTAATACTTATGTATGTATATAAAACTATTTGATTTTTATATATACAAAATAAGTTAATGCTTGACATCTATCCCACCTGCTGGAAAGTGGTGATGATGTCTAAGATGTTGGACACACTTAGTAAATGCGTATTCACTCTTCTCTTGAAGACTCCCACATCATACTCAGTATATATTTATGTTTTCTGTATAATTTTTAAGGATATTGGGAAAAGTAAAATGCTTTAGAATCTAGTAGACTCGGTACACAATAACTGGCTTTCGTAACTGTCCCACGGGTGGGCTTGGGTGTCCTTTCACAATGAAAGTCTGATGATATTTTGAAAATGTTTTGAAAATTAAAAAAATACATAAAAATTAATGCTTTGCAACTTAGGCTCTGCCGTTAATAATGAATGGTTCAATTTTGAATAGTCTGTTTTTCTTCATGAGAAACGACTCGATGTTTATTGATTTAGTAATAATATTTTAAAATATTGTAATTTAGTATATGGGTGCCTATTTACTAATAATGTTGAAACATATTTTACAGTAAGTATCGGTGTCACTGATGAAAGTAAATTTCGAATACTCTTAGTAAATCTAGGGATATAAAAACCTTTTTATACGGAACTACAAGGTGTGTATCACAGTTGACGTACGTATAGAACAATTTTACGCTGCTTCTTAACGCGAAGAATAGGCTGTGATCATCCCACACGTTTCAGAAACGAATAATAACATTATTATGAACTACCATTTTTGGCCAACATACACAGCAGTTCACCGGCAGAAGTCTCTACAAAAATCACCCCTAACACCTAGGTCATAAGGTCGTGTGATAATGAAAGTTGTGATAAATGAAATTGGTGTATTAGAGTATATTTTTGAGCGTCTTTGTCGCTTGATCACCATTCAGGAGATCACAATATGAGAACGTAAGCATTCTTTGTGAGGTGTCCCTTACAAGCTTGCCGGTGTCAGGGCGTTCACTGTCCAATTATACCCACTGCCTTTGAGGCTGTGTTATGATTGTACGCATGCTTTAGTACTAGTTTGGTAGCTTCGGAGAGTTTGGGATTCGATCCTCGTCAAGACTCTATCTCAACGTTTCGTTTATTCGAGTAATAGAAGACTAAGTGCATATCTCATCAAGGGAACCTTAAAAGGGTAATTTTGATATCTGTAATAGTTCGCCCTTAAAAATTTTCTAGTAATTACTAAGAAATATTGAAAATTATATGAGTTTTAAATTGATTGCCGTGCCCTAAAAGTTTTTGAATCTCCTGCAGGTCTGTATTTCCAACTGCTTCCAATTTGCACCGAATGAGCTGTAAAACAGGATAAGAGATGTAATCTAAATAATTATGTCACATCATTTCATACATGAAAGGGTGATAAGAAGGTTGATAAAAAAACTAGTTTCTGACCGCAGCTTCGCCCGCATAGTAGTTGATAAAAAGCTTATGTGTTATTACTGAGTGTATTCTATCTCTGTGCTAAATTTCATCCAGATCCGTTCAGTCATTTTTGCCTGAAGGAGTACCAAACATCTATCCATCCACGCATCCACACAAACTGTCACTTTTATAATACATGATAATGTTATTGAGTGCTGGAGTAGCCTCCAAAGGATTCGTCGTGTTCCGACTGGGGGAATGAGATCCAGTTCAACTCTTTTGGTCATCTGTGATACTTTGGTCTTTCTGATCTTTCCTGGGCGACTTGTCTGCTCGTTCATCGGCTATTACCATAAAAATGCAATCCATATTTGTTAAACTGTTAAATATTAACACTCGCATAAAAAGTTTAATGGTTAGGTTTCTACAACTCTACAATAATGCTAAGCACGTTTTGATCAATACTTCTGGAATATAATCCCATGCCAGCCTCTCTGCATGCATATATCAAAATTATAAGACGTGCACACGACTGGGACATAAATATGCATTTACACGCATAATTTGAAAGTCGACGTGTCGACATTAAACATGGAATATGCTTCGCTGACTTCAAACCTTTGCGAATTTATTCTTGAAAATTATGTGATTGGAAGTAATGACAACAAAGAATAAAATTCAATAAATTTCCTAGAATAGAATACGCTTCTTGATTTATTACAAGACCAACGAAAGAGTTTTGAAGTTTCTTAATAAATGCGTATAAAATATTTGATTTATTTATTAGTTCTTGAGCCATCACGAAACGTTATAAATTTATACAACAATTTCTATAGACATTATTCGAACTGTTAAAGAGGATAACTTATACTTACCATAGAGTTACAAAATGTTATAAAAAGAAAGTTAATAGTAGCATTGATTTCCGTAACTAGCTTACACTAGTTGTGTACAACAATCGGAATGCCAAAAGGACAATAATACGAAATTAAAAGAATAGAGGGCACAAAACGTCTCCCGTGAACACACCCGCATCATAATAGGTTTTACCACTAAACTAAACACTGCAACTAAGCAGAAGCTACCCTTTACACTGAATAGTGAATTTGACGATTGTTTTGTGAATTTATTTCCCTTTAATACAATATACAGTATTAACCGTATCCCGAAAAAGCAGAAAACAATCGGTCGAAAGCCCCCCGCGGATCACAATTTGTAATGACGAGTAAAGGTGTACGATTTTAAAATGCCTTATGTTTTTAAATTCTAGCTCTTATTCACTACAGAAAAAAGTGCACAATGCTCTTGCAAATATATTCAATGAATTTGTTTTGTAACCATTTAAAACTATAATACCAGATAACGTCGCTTACATACTATTCAAGTTATTTCGGTTCAATTTCCCGTGGCTGTCTGCAAGTAATAACTTTGTAACGTTAAGTTATTTGTATTTATTTTTATTTTTTCACCCGTGAGGGATCATTACTGTGCATTGTTGGGTAATTTCACGCATTTGGTGACACTACGGGCGCTTTAGGAGAGAATATAGCGGGAATTCAGCTTGTAAATACTCTGTATGAATAAGGGTAGACATTGTTGTCCACAATTTTAGTGTTTCAATTCTTTTCTTTGTTAAATATAATAGTTATGGTTTGTGAGGTTAAACATTCTGCTGTTTAGTGTATGGTTATAAATATTTTAGTACATTTCAACGCAGCCATTTTACATTGTTTTTATTGCGTTACGGTAAACGCAAGAAGTATTATAAGAAAAGACAACAGGGTATAGGAAATTTGCAGTTTATTGTGAGAATGTTGGCGGACAGGTGCGAAGTTCCTTTGAATTTCATTCGTAAATATAATTTGAAGCTTAATTATTAGAACAATATATGTATATATTATATCGGAATCTGGTAAATGTAAATTAAATTGAATAAATAGAAAATATTGTTTCGGGTAGATACCATATTGAAAAATTTTAATACATACAGTATAGGAAAATATCAACATGTGAGTGTATAAGATATGTTAACTATTTTGCAGAGAATTTTACAATTGGTACCGGGTACATTTGAAAAACTGTAACAGTGCAAAGATAAAGAGTTAACTTAGATTTACTGAACACTTTAGTGTTTTGCCACAATAGATCACAAATTACTTTGTAACCGTGTTTAGGTTATGGTAAGCTAATTTTCATCCATAATTTAAAATATTATACGAGCTGCTTCAACAGAATCCAGTTAACCAATAACATATAGCCCCTGCGTCCTCTAGAAGGTCCGAATGAAAAAATAATCAAGTACCCACCTATACACATCTGGATTAACACTTTAAAGAGGGCCGATGCATTCAAATAAAATAACCTTCATTCTCGTAGGTAACAAGTAGAAATCTCGAACGACAATGAGATTTAACAAGCACGAATAAAATATCGACTTTGAGGCGACATTATACTTGACCAGCTTAAGTTGATCCATTTGCACTATCCACAAGAACCTAAATACATGATGATAAGAAGTAAGATCGGGTTACAATGGTAATTGGGGAGATCTGATAAAAATGGTTTCGTGCCTCGTGCTATTTACATCTATCCAAAGCGAGGTTTTTCGTATAATCGAGAAGGACCGATTTGAATTGAAAATATGGGACGCCTCTTGGGAAAAACTGTTGTGAGAACAGGTGACAGAGATGTTATGTGGGTGCTTCTATTTTTCTGTTTTAAATAAGTAACTAAAAATTATTAAGAAAATAACACTTTAACGTGTATGCTTTGTCTGGTAAGAAAGTGTTGATCCATCCCATAGAAAGGAGAAAGGAGCGATCCGACTTGAAGCATACACACAAACAATAGAGCGCGTGTGACAAAGAAATACGGCAGAAATACTTGGAAGCAATGGTGGTCAACATAAGTAAAAATGGAGTTCAAAGATGTTAATTATTAGCTTATGCTTAGCAGGCAGGGTGATAGGAGGAAAATTTTAAAATAGATGAGAAAGAGAAAGACTTAAAGATGGGTAGAAAGAAGAGAAGAAAGCATTGCTATTACTATAGATGTTGGGAATCTTACTATCACAGATACATATAGGTGTATCCTACCTATAGTGTATATTAATATATTGTGTGACCTGTTTAGAGAAAAATGAAATGACCATGGCGACAGTAGACAATAGAAGCCTAGAGCATACCCCACAACTCTGATCCGTATTAGTAATTTTAGATTACAAGCAGGTATACACAGGAAGCTGAATGCCTAATCAAATACTACTGCTGTATACGCAAAACACAAAAATAGGGCAAAACCTAATCAACTCTTTCCATTGTCACATTATAAATTATGTCCCGACAATACATTCCCAATATCTGCATAAAATATTCCTAACAAAACCGCTCTGACCTTTTTCCCAATAGACATTTGCGTTGGAAACTTGGAGAGGTGATTCCTGTTGATGATGTTACATTAGGCCCTCAAAAGATTATTGATAGTGTTTCTAGAGTTTCTTACCAAAAGGATGAAAGAAGCGTGTTGCTAACTCCAAAGTACCGTTATTATACTCGTAAATACAAATCGTGGGCTGTGTTCAATATGCTAATTTATCAAAACCATGATCATTGCAACTGGGTCGAAATATCGGTGTGAAAAATATACACATATA
>DWJZ01002830.1:0-18424 GCA_018249125.1 Asbolis capucinus
GGTGGAGATACGTCGACAACGACACGGTGGTGGAGATACGTCGACAACGACACGGTGGTGGAGATACGTCGACAACGACACGGTGGTGGAGATACGTCGACAACGTCTAGACGTGAATTTTCGGCGAAAAGAAATGCAAGCAGGTCCGCTTTGCCGAATGAGCAAGGGAGTCATCAAGTTTAACCAGCAAGGGTAGCGCGGAGTTATATAAGTTTTCTCGACCGCTTTGGCAAGAAACCAAAAAGCTCTGCTACCAGAAGGCTGATTTGAGTTTTACGGGTACGGTATGGTTACGGTTACCGTATATATTTGATGCGGTCAATACTCATATTTAATTTTATATAAATTCCATCAAAAGTAAAACAACGACATTTTGAAATGTTTTAATATATACACAATATACTGCTATTAACAATATTCACTTCCTTTACTCATGTACATATGCATTTCCGATTTAAAACTAAATAAAATGTATTAACACAGTACCATAGTAAGTGCCTACCAATACCAGTTCTATATAAATACGTCACACGGAAAGAAAAGTATTTAATTTAATAATACAAATGTAACAATTTTGACATTTAACACTATCTTCGTATATTCCAACAGCATGTAATAAAAAAAAAGGAATTTATATGTGAATTAACAATTTGTATCGTGCTCAGTAGTGGGTCGTAACGACTTAGGAGCTGACGTATGACGTAAGCTGTCTAGACAATGATTTTAAATAAAAAAGATGCAAAAACGAAATAGCTTAATATTTCTATATTAACAATTTCATAACTTGTTATTACTTCCATTAATGGCAAACTACTGAGCGCAGGTCCTTCCTCATGTGTAAAAAGTGAGCTAACTCGGTCACACTGCTCTTTTCAGATTTACGGACGTGTTAGTAGCCAATGGTCGGAAGTTATTATGCCGCTTTTAACGCCTTCATTTAACTACTGTTATTGATAATAACGGGGATCAACGGCTTTACGTACCCTCCTAAGCACGGAAGCCCTCGACAATTGCAACTAGCTGCCACCCATCCTCATACCGACAGAGCCCGCTGATGCTCAACTTTGCTGATAACGTAGGACCAACGCGAAATTCAATTATTGTTTATTATAACATTAACAAAAGATCCATTACAGAGCTCCTTATCAATAAATTAATTGTGACATTATTTATAAAAAAAAAACTTATTTTAAACTCAAAATATTTTTTATAATTTACTCTTATAGGACTGAGGAACACCTTATTAACAAAAATATTTTAATAATACTAAATAAAATCGCTCTATTATGATTATAAAAGTCAGAAAAGTTGATTAAATATTTCTAAAAATAAAATATAAATGTACCTTGTCCACTGAAATATTAAAACAAAAAAAAGTAATTCTGATATGTACTAACATTTTTATATTATAATAAGTATATCTATCTCTTTTCAGCTACAACTCCGTAATACCTAGGCCATTTCAAAATGTTGTTATTTCGCTTCGAAAAAAACCAGTTGCCAGGAAAAATTCTCTTTTTTTTACGTATTATCCTAAGGCGTTATATCCGTATTATTTACGGATAGTTAGTTATTCCATATCAGATATTCAGATCTTAAAAAAAATATATAGTCTATATGTTGCCGAGGAACATCTACATACCAAAAAAGTTTTGTCAAAATCCAAAATCATCCAGTACTTTTAATGCAAAACAATAAACAAACAGAAAAAAAATCTAGTCACATTTTTGGCTTCAAGTTACTTCTATGCAGATCTCTCAAGTATATTTTTATTGTCTGTGCGCAAAGTCAACGCAGTGCTCAGAACAGATTATGTTAGGTAAGTATAGAAAAAAAAAATAAGGAATATCAGATGTGAAACAAATAGAAACACCTCCGGAGCAAAATAAGTATTTGCTAAACTTGCCCTTTTATTTTGGTTATAATATAAACTTAACACACAGATCGTTTGTTTCCTAAAAACTAAAAACAGCAACTATAACCAAAATTACTGTCTCAACAGGATTTATGTTAAAATAACTTATTTAATTACCATGTTTTATTGCGTATATATTAAGTGCTTAAGTAATTATTATGTTAGTAACTATTAATACAATTTTTGTCATCACCTTTTACAATAGTAAAATAAAAAAAATCTGTTATTATATATATCATCACTACGCTGTTCAAAAATGATTTAAGAGAATTTAAAATTTAAACGACTGAATTCCTAAATCATTTAATTTAAATCGATTATTTGAATTTTCAATAGAAATTTAAGAAAAATTTAAAAAAATAACTTTTTGTTCATAATTAAGAGAACCAACAATCAGCCTTTAAAGTAACAATCAAACATTTTTTGTAGACAATAGTGGCGTAACTATTGGCAAGATTGGCATGCCACCGGCCCTCGGACTGATGGGGCCCCCGGCCTGAGGGGCTTTAAGCTCAGCAGTAACCAGATTTTTATAAAAAATTTGTAGAACTATTAATTTTATAAAAGTACATAAAATCGATGAAAATTATAAACTAGTAGCTGTACCATACACGCGTTGGTACTCAACAACTCATCAACTATGTATCCGATCTATGTATATAATTTTGGTACCAAAAGTACTTTCTATTTCAAAGTCTATATAGGACAAAAAAACATTATTTTTATGTATATAGAAGAAGACCATAATTACAAATAATATAAACTATTATCTTATTGTAAACAAGATTTATTGTATACCCCTGAAAATAACATATATAACTAAATAGACAATGTTAATTTTGGGAAGCCGTCTCAGTGAATTAATAAAATTAAATTATGATGTTCTTCCAGGGGCCCCATGCAATGAATTTGTCATGGGTATCTGATTGTATACTTACGCCACTGCTAGACATTGTAGACTAAAAAAATACTCTTAATGCAACACTCAATAGAAGGAGCGAGATAACAAGATACTAATTTATTGAATATAAAAAAAGACAAAGAGTAATAAGCAAGAGGAACCTACCCACACACGGCTAACCTGTGACAAAGTGTTAATTCGGAACAGCTTGTTATTTAAATACATGGTTACCAGTGTATAATTTGACTAACAAAAATACAAAACAAACTTACAAAAATAAATTTCTACGTCACCTGCCATATCTACCTAACCTACTTAATAAGGAATGACACAATGTGTGCACCACGCTGGCTCAGTGCAGATCGGTACAAACAATATACTCCAATAAACAATATTTTATGAAAATCTTATTACTTTTTACAACTTAATTTTACTTGTTATAAAAACAAGAATGACACACATTATTGAAAATTTTTAAGTGTCATAGTCAAAGAAACAGTGTGACCAACGGACAGCCAAGTCTTAAAACCTAAATTATGGAACTGATATATACAAATACCAACGCAAGAACATACCAAAAAGTGAACCATTATTTACAGTTGTAGAACAAGTTATGAGAAATAAATGACATATTATAGAAACATAATAAAGATTTAGTTAACAATAATGAAAAGCATAACCATTTTTATTTTTATGGTATAAAACTAAAAATAAAAATAATCTGTTGTTCATACCCAGCAAAAACACGAAGGCACTAATATTTACAAACTACATAAAAGTATTGAATTAAATTATACTTAATCCATATAAATACCTATCCAAACTATATTTAAAACAGTCTAAACTTTAGAATGATTACAGTACTTATAATTACTAATATGAAGAATTAACTAATATGAAGAATTTTAACACTATCAATTTGTCATTGCACTGACATTGACAAAATTTTAACAATCATGATTTTATTGTTATAAAATTGAAAATATTTTAACAATCATGATTGTTCTAATAATGACTAACAATTTTAACAATCATCATGGAGTCATACAATTTTATCAATCAAGATACTAATACTGACAGAAAATAGATAAACTATTATGTTAGGTATTGTAATTTTTGATGATATAATACAAAATAAGAAATAAATGATAAAGTCAAAAATAGCACAAATAATATTGCAGTTAGCTTAAAACTCAATAGGCACTTCTTGCATGACAATTTTATAAGAGTTATGTACAGGAATTCTGTAAGCACCCATTAATTGTTGGGTAACATGAGATCCATTAGAGTTCATGGTTTGAACAATCGGTGCTGGTATTTCAAAATCTACCGAATTCATATAATCTTCGTTTTCAGATATATTCATCAGGTCATCAATACCAGGTTGCCCAAAATTTCCATAATTATCAAACTGGATCTCCGGTCTTGCATCATCAAAAGGCATCTCCGGGATATTCATACGAATACATTTATGGGTTTTTAACAAGGATGGCCACACAAAACTCTCTTCACAAATATTGCACTGCAAATTGACTTTGGGTGTATGCACAGCCATTATGTGTCGGTTCAGACAGTAGTTAGAAGAATAAAATTTATGGCATTTCTGTAAAAGACATTCATAAATTATTACAGAGCGTAAAATACTTAGTTATTATATATTAAGCCTGAATGAGCACCTGAATAGACAGGACTGAATGTTCCATATAATGATTTAGGTTAAATGCTTACTAATATACTACCGTAAAATAGAAAGCCTTTTTAACAAAACAAGGCTTATATTTGTATATTAAGGCTTTGACTGCCACACTGAGAATTGTTAATAATTACTTAAAACTCTCGTTACTTAAGATTTGTAAGGACATTCTATAGTAAGTAATCATTAACGACTCTGATGGGTCAGTAAGCCATATATTTGTAAGATTCAGTTGTAAAAATATATTTTTGATACATAATTTTGATTTTACATTACATTCATTTTGCGACAACATAACGTTATAACACTAAACACATTGAAATATAACTGATGCAATTGTAAGTGTACTACAAAACTACGTTACTTTACTCTATAATGTGGAGTATATGTGACAAACTGTTGTTCTGGTTATAAATTAACTAAATGTACATGTGTTGATACATAAAAGATATGTTAATATAAAAGATAAAAAAGGGACCAAGAATCAACATAATATACATTAATTACCTCGCACTGAAATCTTGAAATCAAAGTCTTTTTGGATTTTGGATCAATTATTGCTTTTTTGACCACTACACTGATTTCGCCATGGTTATTAACATTTCCTCCTTCTTTCTCATTTGAACCATTCTCCATTTCAGTTGTCACATCAGAAATGCTCTTAGCATTCGTTAAGGTAGCTTGGACTTGGTTCTGGTCCTTTGGTTCTGTTGAAACTATTCCATTTTGATCAACAATTAAATCAACATCTTCTATAGACTTTGAAACAGATGTCTCTTTATTGATTTCGACATCGTTCTTTTTCTGATCCTCAATCTTCTCATCCAAAAGTATGTTTATATTTTTGCTGTCAATAACGCTTAATACATTTATCGGCTTCCTAAACATAATTCTCTCCAAAACAACTTTGGGTTGAATGAGGTAAGGTAAGGCTTTATGTATATTAAAAGTTCTCTGTAATTTTGCTTCTGCTTCTCCCTTGACTTTCTTATTGGTTTGGGCCTGTGAAGTGTCAGAGTTATTGAGATAGTGACTCCATTTGTGTTGGAGCATACTGGTTTCCGTATCAAACTTCCTTAAGCATTGGTCACAGAAGTAATAATCCTTGTATCCCGTACATTTTCTGTTACTCAAATCCGGTAATATAGAAACATGCTTATCAATATCATTTTTATCTAATGAGCTGACTTCACAAAAGTTACAAAGATACAATCTTTCATTCCCTAAATTTCTGTTAGTAACAAGTTCTTTTGGCCGCTTTTTCGAATGCAGAAATAAAATATGATGCAAGATAGCACATTTACTGCTGTGCTGTGCTTTGCAAATGTCACAAACAAATAAATCTTCTAAATGATCGTAGCTATGATCTTTCAAGTTCATATAACTGAAAAACTTGTTCAGACATGTTTTGCAGGTGTACTTTTTGATAACTCGGCATGAGTCTCGTCTATGCATCAAGTATTTGCTTTTATTCGGAAAAAGAAGACCACAAACGTCACAATGGTGCTTTATATGAACTTTGAAAAACATTCTATCTACAAATTTCTTTGTGCAATAATTGCAGATGTAACATTTACGTTTTCTGTGCTGTTGTTTCATATGACTCTTTAGACATTTATAATCCTCAAATATCTTCGTACATTTTCTACATCTGTGGTACTCTTTAACTTCATGCACGATAATGTGGTCAGAAAATGAGACATGTTTAGGTTTACGAGTTACGTCAGCTTTATAAACCAGCATGTGTTTATTTTCCACATGATTTTGCAGTTTTTTCTCGCTGATGTAGATCTTTTCGCATATTTTACATTGCAGCGACGGCATAATTAACTGAAAAAATCTATACATATAAATATAATCTTTGCGTGGACATTGAAAATATTTGAGAACGGAAATAATTAGTTGAGTAGTAAATTGTTCACGTTTAATTTTAATGTAAATGTGCAAATTACGATGATATAATGACAATAAAACAATATTTTATTGATTTTCAATATATTGTAATTAAGTGATAATTACAAAACGAGACCCTCATCAGAAGTGGGATAAACCTGCAGTCAACCTAATTTTCATAGTTACTTTTTTTATAGATTTTTTATAATGTTGTGAAACATGTACTTGCGAATTATGAGTGCAACATGCTACAGTACAGAGAATGTGTCTGTAAGACAGTTATAGAAAAACTAGGGTCCGCCCAAGTGACTTTTTGATAAAAAGTAGTCTATGTATCCAGACTATAATCTATCTCTGTGCCGAATTTCTTTCAGATTCGTTCAGTAGTGTTTGCGTGAAGGATTAACATCCATACTTCCATCCTCACAAACTTTAATATTTATAGAATAATTCACCTCAACTCAAAATTCATAACATAAATAGTGGACAAGAATAGAAAATAATACTAGACTACGATAATATGATGACCACATATTGCTTTGAGAATAAGTGACTTCCAGACAAAATATTTTCAATGTAAGGACGCAAAGCTTAATTCTAATATGTTTAGATTGATATTAACAGCAAGAAGAAACTGCAAAATCACAAGCTTTGAAACAGGAACTGATTCTACAGCATCAATAAGCCCCAATTCTCTTGAAAGTACATCCTAGACGTCCATGAAATAAATGGCATAAAATTTGTAAACCGTCTGATATTCACAAACTTGACTTCTTAGACAAGATTTGTTATGGAGATCTTTAATTTGCATATTGCTCAAATTTGTAGACAGAATGATTTCCAAAACCTAAGTAAAGAATTTTTGTTGTGCTGAATAAACAGAAGAACAGACCATAAGCCTCTTAGGAATACTTCTAGTTAAAGGAATTAGAATTCAGCAAGGCCATCTTATATTCGCTACTAGCATGTTAGTGTAAATTTTAATACCAAAGGTTATTATAATAGAAGATATTAGAGGCCAGCAGTTACATAATGAAATGCATTGCATATGGAGGTGCCATCTCTTCCTGCAGATTATATTTCAGCAGAAAATATCTAGGAATCCTTCTTTGATGACAACTCAACTATAAAGCACATTGAGAACTATGCTTAGAGCTTTGCTAACAGTAATATTGACGAAATAATTACATAATGCTAATTTATAGAAACCAAAATAAGGTATTTTAACTTTATCGTTATCACATATCCACATTTTATAAGTTTGACCCCAATTGATTTAAGCTAACGGTAACTCAACATATATCCCACTTCTGAGATAACCAAAATTAAATTACTCTAATGACTAATTTAGGTCCAGAAATTCGTAATTTGTACATTTTCATGTAGATATGGAATTATATGATACATTTACATGGTTGAAATTCAATGTGAATATATATTTCAATAATATCAAAATACAGTCTGCAAAGTTGTGTAAAGGTTGAAATAAAAAAAAAATCAAATTTATTAGTTAAGGAAAGTGCATGAAAAACATGAAGAACAAAAGTAATTTAGTCATTCTTTTCCAAGAAATAGTAAGTGGCATTCAAATGATAAATTTTCTAATTGTTAAATAATAATAGGTCTGAAGAGCCAGTTCAGAAATGGGATCCATTACATTTTATTACTATAATGTATCGCAAATTAACTTTTCAATAAAAGAGTTAAAGGTTTGTTGTAAGAACCGATAAGGGATTACCAGTATTTCTTTGTTGGCCGTAAATAGGACAATAGTGAGAATTTTAAAAATAAATATACTTAAAATGATTTGCCATCCTATTTGGGTAGTTCAATCAGTATAATATATGAATAAAATGCCTTTCTCTTCCACAATCAAGCCAATACTTTAAATTACTTCATACTTCCAAGATTTGCAGTTAAAATCTGTATGTGTTTACAGTATGGTAACTTAAATCTACAAATTATCACCAATTCTCTTTATTTGACACTTATTAACAAAGTTTTTTCTCTTTATACAAAAATGTGCATGTATTTACAAACATACACAGCGAGAAAAACACAATTTGTAAGAAATGTCAAATGAAAAGTCTTATTGGTCAACTTTCACGCTGTAAAGAATCAAATATAGTATAAATTTCTGACACTGAAGCATTCTCAACTCATTTAGTTATTTTTACATTTAAAAAGAGTACTCTGCTTCTAACATACCTCTATAATTTTAGCATGTCTCTACAAGCAGGAGTAAAGTTAAAGAAGGAAAGTTAAAATCTAAATCTTTAATAAGATCTTTGGCTGGCTTTAACCCATTAACGGCCCACTACTGACAGGTCTCTCATCATACTGAGGAAGTGTAGAGCGTAATCAAGCATGCTTCCATGGAGGGTGGAAGGATTAGTAGCCAACAAAAGTGTTGGAATTTTTTTGCCACCTGAATGCCTCTGACATAGCTAAATGATTGCTATGTACTGATGACAACCACCAACAACTTTATACGCCCTCTGAAACATGGAAGGGCTCATGAATGTTATGCTGTGAATGACAACTTGTGGGTGACGCACTCCTACCAACCTCACCCATTGTTCAACTGTCTTATTTGAAATTAAAACAACCTACTGAATACACTGTAATACAATTTTACTGTATTATAAATCAGAACAAATCCACAATTTTGTATTTTATTCCAACATCTCCTTATTCCCATTAGAAATGTGTTAGGGGGAGCAATATCAGTACTACAGCTTTATTTTCCTCTATGAATCACCAGTAGATTGCCTCAGCACTTCTAAGGTAGTAGCTATAGTATACTGAACTATACTCGGCATAAGAAAATTCCAGACTGAATTTACACTGAGTATAAACAGAATTCCACTAGAGTAGCCTCGGCCAACTATAATAAGGTATATAACACAAGGCCACGTGCAACTGAAGATTATTTTTTGATATAGAAAAATATAACGTTTAAGTAGAACTTACAATTCCTTTAGTTTTCACTTTTTTCAGGCGAGAATTTTCTAGAACGTCTTTTTTAAGTTGTTGTAAATCTTCCCTGGCTAATTTCACGAAACAAGACGCTGTAAGTTGGGGTAGCGTCTGTATCGTATCTTGCAGCGTATCCTGGGATTTGCGCCTAAACTTATTCGATTTCAAATTCGCTTTGTTAAGCAAAGACTCGATATTTAGTTTTTCTATAACAACCTTAGGTTGTTTTTCAAATCCTCGAAACGGTGAACCTTTTATTGAAGATGCTGAGTTTTCAAAATCAGAATCCACAGACTCCCTCCAAAAACTTGACTTATAACCACTATCGCCTTTGTCCATTATTGCTTATTATGGAGAATTGATACCAAGAAACATAAAAGTAAAACAAAAAACTAACAACTGAGCACTTTATCATCACCAAATATTAAACATCCATAGTACAACACTATTTATTTAGACAATTTGTAAATACTTAAAGTAGTGCATTAAATAGGTACTCGTTTTATTCCTTCATTCACATCACTTCATAAATCACATCATTTACCTACCTATCACTTCGATATAAACGTCAAACACGTAAAACATCACAGATAATCTTTAGGCAGACTATACAACTCTTAGCTCATAACTCGGTTAGTAGTTCTATAACAAATAACATTAGTTATAGAATAATACCATTATTAAGCAGTGTTAACCAACACTAGAGATTGAACGTTGGTCTCTCGAACGGGAGGTCCTAGGTTCAAATCCTGCGGCGCGCACATCAAATTGCCAAAGTTATGTGTGTATCAGAAGTTGATTATAACTTGCTAAAGTGAAGGAAAACATCCTGAGGAAACCTGCATTCCTGTGAGTTCTCCATAAACCTCTCGAAGGTGTGTGAAGACCACCAATCTGCACTCGGCCAGCATGGTGGACTATGGCCTGTAGCCTTCACAATGTGAGAAGAGACTCGAGCTCCGTAGTGGGACAATTATGGGTTGCAATGGCTAGGTACTATTATAAAATGATTTTGAAACGAATCGACACGTCATCTCGCAACACCATTGTTATCCTAAGATGAAAGCTTCTAAAAGAGTTTAAAAGACATTACCAGAGCTGAAGCCACAACATGGCAGCCACAAGAAGAAGCTCCGAACTCAGTTAATTATTTAACAGAGTCAAAGTCATATTGATCCAGTTCCAAGTTGATAAATTTAAGCCGAATGAAAATTTATAAAATATACTTTCCTTACGTGTTACATTGTTCTGTGGTGTCCACGTAGGCCGAAAATGTATTATTCAAGCCAAAAAAATATAATGGCAGTGGCAATTGCTAATTACATAGTCTATATTTTATGGCCTTGTGGTTTGTTATCGGACGTCGGTAATTTTGTACCTAAATCAATTTAACGAAGCTGATCAGTAAGATAAACATAATTTATTTTTAACCGCGCTGGAAGGTGGCCGAGTGCGAAATGTTCCCGCTGACGCGCATTCGAAGCTGCCTTCCAGTCATGAACCCTCTATTCAAACGGGTTCGTCCGCATCGACCCTTCAGACAGACGACATTCCACCAGACAAAGAACGTATCAACACAAACACAGATCCAGAAGACGAAATGGATGAATTTGCGTGCTATTTTCACTCGTTGGATGCCGTTGGGCAGCGTTATTTATGTCGGCTGGTGCTACATTCGAGCGACGGTGAACTACGAAGTATCGAAAGTGGAAATAAAATTTTACGAGATGTTTCCGTTTCGTATTACGAGTCGTCTTTGGGGGAAGATTGCTGCTTGCGAGGTGCCTACATCATTACGGAGCTTAGTTTATGGTACGTACGTTAGAATGTTTAACGTGAACTTAAGTGAAGCTGCTATCAGCGACCTTACATATTACAGAAGTCTCTCGGCGTTTTTTACTCGTCCACTACGAGAGGGTGCCAGATTAATATCTCCGTCGACATGCGTGTCGCCCTGCGACGGAGTGGTGTTGAATTGTGGGCCAGCAAAAACTGATAAGATCGAGCAGGTGAAAGGCGTAACATACTCATTGGAAGAATTCTTGGGCCAAAACAAATGGTCAAAGACCAATGACAATGATTATTATAAATCATTACTTAAAAATAAGAATAATATCCTTCACCAGTGTATAATATACTTGGCTCCAGGAGATTATCATCGTTTTCACTCCCCATGCGATTGGACGGCAAGTTTTAGAAGACATTTCTCTGGTAAACTTCTCTCAGTGAATCCTTGGATGGCTCGACTCATACCTGGTTTATTCACAATAAATGAGAGAGCTGTTTACATTGGAGAATGGAAACACGGCTTCTTCAGCATGACAGCAGTTGGTGCAACTAATGTAGGCTCTATAGAGATCTATAAAGATCCAGATCTACGAACAAATACGAAAGGAAAGAGGAATAGAGTTGAAGAGATGGAAATGAAGAATGTGAAGCTGACAAAAGGAGAGTTATTTGGACAGTTCAATATGGGTAGTACAATTATTCTGTTATTTGAAGCTCCACCCGAATTTAAGTTTGAAATGGGAGCTGGGGAACGGGTTGTAGTTGGCCAGGCATTGACGGCAGCATCCCGGCAGCAGTCTAGATGACCTGATTATGACAAACTCCTCAACATAGCTCAGATTGTCTTGCTTTTCTTCATTACTTGGTATTTCAAGTAAGAAATTTTTGAAAGAAGCATCAGGAGTTTGCTTGTAGTTGTGTGGCAAGTAGAAATGGATTGACAGGAGCTTTTCAGGACAAAGGGTATGACGTAAAAATTGATAAGTTAATCAAGTATATATATATATAAGTTTGTTCTAAAGATACATTATTGTAATAATATGGAGAAGATACTATGGTATATTAGAAATATTTGTATGCTAATATGTTATAGTTATTTAAAAAAAGGTTCAGATAAAAATATTAGAATAAAGTTACTCTTGAATACGGGATACAAGTAATCCCAGTGGATTAAACAACATCCATAACCAAAGAACAAGTATTTATCTGAACCCCCTTTCTTCATTTTGCAAGCTGAGAAGCTGAAGCTGCAGCCACAGATTAAAATAACATTCAGAATCAAATATTCAACTATCCTCCTTCAACTATGTTTATGAAATAATGTCTGTTCTATTGAAATATGTCTACGACAATAGAAGAATATGATCTCAATTCAAATCCTATCTAGTCCTTGTTGAAGAATTTGGAGGTGTAGAGTATATATATAGTTGATAATAATCAACTCAAGAGCTAGACTGATTTAAACGAATTTTTCTACAAAAATAATAATGTAATTTTAATTGGGAATCTGCTGTATAGGCTGACTGCTATAATAATGATAAAGTGGGTCTCTCAGTACAGTAGTATTATAGGCCCTATATTGTATAGCCTAGTAGGTCTATATATATTACAAGAGATGGGCAGCAGCCCCACTGGGTTGGTACTAGTCCCGCTGTGGTGGAAACTGAAATAGATATCAAAAGAAAAATAATTTGAAACCAAATGAGTCAAATCCCAACAGAGTGGCTGAAGGAATCATGTAATTTTGTCATCAACATTACCATACGATATTTTGAAACCATAGTATCTTAATCATGTTATCAAAATTTATTATTTCTCGAATTGGTTATCACATTAATATATTATGTCCCTAAATGTCAAGAGGAAAACTACATAAAATTAATGACTAAACGATATGAAATTCGTTTTGGCGGTCATTTTGAAAACGCGCGAAATATCACAACGCATATTGGCACACTACGAAGCAATTGATGAATAGATGATTTATGAAAATGTTTTTTTTTTCGAATATGTCCTTCTAAGGTAAAAATTGCTCAGCCACAACGTACTAGCGAGTATAAGGGTGTGGTAAAACATGTATTTTCGCCGCTGAAATTAAACAGCTTACATTGACAGAATTTTTAAGTACAAATGTAGTAATGTACGTACCGAAGTATGAAATTATCATAGAGTGAAAAATTTATTGTTACGTAAGCGTAACATAATTTTTTATTGTTATTAGTTCGGCGTGAATAAAAATTTTATACTGTGCTATTGAAAACATTATGTTTTAGTAAAATAAAAATATCTTATTTATTCTGTAGTTGCTTAGAAGATAACAAGAATTAAAAAGTATATGTATATGATTTGCAGTAGGACATATTTAATGGGACGTGTTTTTTTGAGATGTTCGTAACCATGATATATAATTTTGTACTTTATTGCTAGATAAAAATAGTTTTGGCCTATTTTGGCATATATTGAAGAATAGTTTTCCTAGTGTGCATGTATATTCCTGTATTATTATAATATGCATACTCAGATAGCCAATTATTTATTTAATCCAAAATAAATAGTATATACCCATAGTACTAGAAGTACACAAACCAGTGATTAATAGGCTAGTGCTGTATTTTAAGGAAGTTAGGTGGCTCAAATATTGGACGATGTATGTGCTTTGAAAAGAAATGTTTTAATATAGGCTATCTGCAATCGAATCGAAATTCGATGTGGTCGAAGATCGTTGCATTGTCCTGGGCCTTGAAACAAATTCCTTTTCTGTTAGCGTTCACGCCAAACGGAAGTTCAATAATGTATGAGAATGACATTTGGTGAAAAAAAAGATTGCGTCTGTTTTCCGCAATAAACGCCATTCCCAAACATTTTTGAATAAGCGATTGGCGTGAACGATAAAGACATTTGTCTAGGGGCGTTGGAGGCTAGAGCTGGCCAGTCACATGTGATTATGAGTTTGTCCGTTAAGCCAATTGAGTTGCTCATAAAATACTTGTTAATATGAAGAGGCTTTTGACGATACTTTAATGAACCCATATCTTACGAAAACGAGAGGTAATATCTCGACTCCGAATAAAGTGTTTCATTAATGTGACATCCGTATGTGTGTGGTGTGTGAGCTTTAACCAAATAAAAAAAAAATTGTTCTATCATTTGCTGTGGATCATATTGACCTATTAATTATGCAACCGGTTTTAGTGTTGCAAGTTAAATAATGGAGGGTGACTATGATTATGATATAATTCTCCCGCGCCAATTTTTAATTAATTGGTTAATTGATATCATAATTATTTTATAATTTTACTGCGTTATGCTTTGGTGATGGCTGATGCTTGACTAATTTTAAAGTTAAAAATTGATTCTAATTATGTTGCAAGTAATTAATTGGAGCTCAATAGCGTGTTTAATTTTAAAGAGAACTACAATGGCGCGAAATTTCATTCCGTCATATTAAGATTTAGAAAATCTAGTTCTCTTAAACTTTTTGAACCAATTTTTTTTTAAAGTGCATCTGTGTATATCTATGGATTTCTTGTGATAATCTGTAACAAAATCTTCTTTCTCCAAACTCGAAAAATTGTGTAAAATAGATAATAAATTAAATCGAATAGAACACTTGATATATAGGTACGATTGTGATGATTGAAATATATTGTACAAACAATAGATAAAGTATTGTGACTATGTACTATAGTAATAGGACACTCCCTTCAAACCAGTCTAGTGAAAAAATGTGACTAATGTGTTTTACATGTTGTAGTTAAAAATATTTTAATAAAAAACTCGATTGACGAAGATTGGACAGACGATATTTGGGACTGAATGTCTTACTTAAATTTTTATTTTACAATTTTCAATTTGATTGCCATTTAAATGTGAGACCGTGGCGGATGCACACGTTTTCGAAATATTATAGGCTTATAGTTCTGCCGCACCTTGTTACAGTTGTTAGTTTCAACAATAATGTTATAATCTAACATTTTCATTGCACTAATGTTTTTAGACTAATATCGTCGATATTAAATATTTTAAATGCAAGCGGAAAAAAAATAATAGATTGCATTTAAAGTTATTTCTTTGAAGTTGTTCGAGAAATCGGTTTTCGGCATATTTCCAAGCTGATCAAAACTCAATCATGTGTCATTAAGAAAGCATTATCAAAGAATAGAGCTTAAGATAAAGCTTATAAAATGAAGTGCAAAGCCACCCCTAAAATAAAATCAAAGTTTATTAAAATATTCAAAAACACAAGCTATAGCTTAGCTAAGCTAATTTCAGATCCCTAGTACAAAAACACATAATATTTCATAACTATATTGTCAACCGTTCAGGAGTTGATTTGTCTGGAGCCAATCCTAAACGTAGTCTCGAGTCATGTTTATTTTAAAAATGCATTGTCATCAGGACGGAAGACTTGTGCAAAATTTCAGCTCCATAGTGTAAGAGAAAGTGTGTCTAGTTGAGCTTATAAGATTTGACCCGTAACAAACAAATATACAAACGTACACTGCAAGTTAAATAAAAGCTTGTAATAAAATCTGCCGCTCTAGACGGAAGCCTATTCATCCTGGGTGCATCCGCCACTGATGTAAGGTAATATCCTATAAATTATCTGTAGTGACAGAACATTTCGCTGGCCTTTTTTCACATTCATACATGATCTTCTGAATAATGAAATTAGAGGTTATATTATACATTCATTATACCAAATTGACTGTGGTGTATACACTACAATAACAAGTCTTCGTAGCACATGTGTTGTGACTAGAGTTGCCAACTTATTCTGTTCGAGAAGGAAATTGAACTGTATTTAAAGGAAAATACAGTCAATTTAACAGCACTTTCGAGTACTTCTTTACCCACTTAATGATATAGTATTAGGGGTACCTACTCTTAAAAGCCTCAGTCAAAAATCAAAATTAAAAAACAAGGAGCTCCGTTTACATGCTTTTTGGTAGACAATCATCAAATTGATGGTGAAAAAGTACTGTACTTTTTTGTAGTGAAAAGCATAAGTTAGTCAAGAACAATATAATATTGTACCTAACAGTATCATTGGCAATCTTAGTTATGACGCATAGTGTGCATCACGCATATATGCATATAGAGGTTTGTCCAACGTTAATGAGGAAAAGTCAACGGTACGAGGCCTTGAGAAACATGTCTTTTCTGTTATCGTTGCCGCCAAGCGCTTGCTCTGAAATGTATGAGAATGACGTTTATTGCGGAAAAACACGCCATATTTTTCTGCGCCAAATGTCATTTCCATTTTTGTACAAGCGTTTGGCGTGAACGATAACAGAAAAGGCATTTACCTTGTTGGTGTTCGAATGTATGAAATATTTGTGCTGACTATAATAACATAGTCAGTAAAAATTTGGTTGCCGTCATTTTTAACTAAAGTAGTACGAAGAGTGAAGTTATCGAAAGCGGAGTTTTGATCCAAAATAGTTTCAAACAATTTGCAAATTGGCATATTAGAATATTATAATATCCGTAACTGATAGCTTATTAACTTATTTAACTGATACGTTCTGTAATATAAAAATCGAATGTTTATTTATGTGTTTTATAATACTGAATTGGTAAAAGAACTTGTCTTTAGCGACTTTTTTCAGAATTATCTTAATTTTTTTTATCGATCGGACCCATTGTTGACGAGGTGATGCGTAAACCGCTGTATGGCTATTAATTTAATATATTTCACATTTTTATGATGTTACTTCAGAATGATCTGTAAACTATAAAAATTCCTCTTTCACTTTATCGTACAGCAGTTTATTTATAATATAGGCGGCAAATTGGAAGCTTAGTGAGCACTATGCATTATGTGGATTAAAAAAAAGAAATAAAAACTATACAAACATGAATTGTCAAAATACCGTTGATTATAGATGTCGCTACTTGTGAACTGTGTTTGCTAGTTCCATTTTTAAGTCTGTCAAACTGTGCCTGTTTTAACTTACTTACGTATTATCCAACCAATAGCAATGTGTATTTTGTACGGTACAATATAGCAACAGAATATACAATTTTGAATTTTGTTTGCTGTTTTTTTTCGCTGATACCATTTCCAATTTACAATACTTAATCTATATTATATAAAAATCAATGTTTTTTGTGAGATTGTGAGTTTGTTTGTCCTCTATAGATTCTGAAATGGTAGGAGATTGATGTCTTTAGAAACTTTTTTCAAAATTCTCTGTTAAACTGGACTCGGTTTTGGTAGGTACCAAAATTATGTCAATCGGTCACATGATTGATGCGTAGCAACGCGCGCCGGGTACAGCTATTAATATTATAAATGCGAAAGTAACTGTTCCTCGCTATTTCCTTTTCACAGCTAAACCATTGAACCAATTTTGATGAAACTTAAAGGAAGAATAGAACTTGAAAAACAGGCTCTGATTCGTGAAAAAGCCTTGAACGGGTAGAAATAAGGTGAAAGGTCTATTTAATCGAAGACATAAACATAACGCATTGTATTCATGTACTAGATGTAGGGTTAGGGGCCAATCTGACATGGAAGTTTTTAAGGCGCTTGACAAAGCGTACCTAACATATTTTTGTCAATATTTTCAGGAAGTACAAAATACTATTTTTTTTCAAAAACAAAGGCATGATTAATCGACGAAATAACGATAAAAAAAATAATTTACGTCATACACCGTAGGTAATTTACAGGATACACTAAACAGAAAACAAAATTAAATATCGAGAAATAGAAAACTAAAAAAGTAAAGTTTTTATTGATTTTTGCTGATAATTTTACATATATTTTCAGAATTCCGTCGTTCACATGTCGCTGACACACATTGTATACTTAGTTTATTCTGTACATTACAGCGTAACAAACGAGATAAAAATCATTCAGTTTACTAACCGATAAAACATCACCTCATGTGATACGATAATCGGAATATTTGGGTGACTGATAAAAACTTTAGGCAGATACTGACGTAATGTCCTGTTAAGGAAGTATGAAATTAGTGTTTTTTAACACGCTTTTTTTTTCTTTTTTTTTAACGTTTGACTACTAAGCCAAGGTAAGTGGTAACGTGTTCTTCGATGGTAAAGCGCACTAATTTAAAATCCTATTCATTCTTGACTTGAATACATTCACATTACAATTAAACGGATACCGATACCGGCAACTTATTCCAGCCTTTCGCGATACCAATACTCTGGCTAAAGCATCTCTAATGTTAGTGCGTTTCAGAAGTTGATTTTCACTTGCTACGGTGAAGGAAAAGATTGTATG
>DWJZ01002831.1:0-18421 GCA_018249125.1 Asbolis capucinus
GGACTGTGTAAATAAATTATAAATACATAAATATCTTTGGACAACTCACACACGTCCATCTGACCCCAAACTAATCATTAGCTTGTACTATGGTGATCAGATAACTGACAATCATACATATATACTTTTAAATACTTACTTAAATAGATATTTTTATTACACACCCAGACACACAGAACAAATATTCCTGTTCATAACAGAATAGTTTGACCTGGGTGCGAATCGAACCCACGACCTACGAAGTAGTAGTCAGGTTCACTAACCACTAGACCAACCGGCCTGTCGACATTATGCTATGTCATGGCTACTCACAATATACATATGTTTTTCACGCAGATATTTCGATTCAGTTGCACGGACCGGTGCAATGTTGCACGGACCGGTGTCCTGACTGTACTCTGCATACATATGTATATCGCTAGTAGTACATCATGATTAATTTATTATTTAAAATTTGTAATTAATTCTACATCGTTAGTTTAAACAACCAAACTGAAAACGACTATACTCATTAGGCCTAGGCCTTTTAGGCCGTATTCAAGTGTATATTGGTATAGACTTATAATATTAGTAGAACATCTAAAAACTACTATTAGGTACCGGCCGGTTAGTATTAACATCATAAAAAGTCAAATAAATGACATGCACATTATGTGGACTTCCTTTTTTCGAAGTCATATTTCCAAGAATAATTCGATCCAAAATTCAAACAAGTAATATTATTACTTGCTACGTTAATAAAATAAATGTCTGCTGTCTATATTTTTGTTATAAATCAATTTTGGTATGACTGTAAACAACATATCAATTTATTCAAAGCAAATAATGACTTTATGTTACTGATACAAGCTTCGGTCCGAGGAAACATCAAAGGAGGTAGCAGATGGATTGGATGGAAATTGGCATATTGATAAACGTATATTTCAATATAACATTTTGGGGCGGCCTGCTTATCCCATACCATGCTGGCAGACCAGGTTATCGTAAGAGGCAAAATAATTCAAAATCGTAAGTCCTAATAATATTCTAAATGCGAATATTTGTAAGGATAGAGGGATGAATGTTTCTTATCTCTTCACGCAATAAAGTACTGAACAGTTCCGAATGAAATGCGGCCCAGAGATAGATTATAGTCCGGAATAATACATAAACTACTTTTACCAAATTACAATTACCACGCGGATGAAGCTGCACGCAGACCTTATCTCAAATTCGATCTGGAATTTATTCCATACAAAAATGACAAGTTTGTATAGAAATAGTTCCAGGTCCAATTTGCACCGAGTAAAATTATTAATATTATTGCGACCTGCCCAGAACATTACAGTTCGCGGCGATCCTAAATGATTGACCAAGTTAAGTAACAGGATGGTACAGCAGCAGAATGGTAGGTAGGAGGACGAATACCTAGTACCAAAAATGTTTAATGGTTTCGTTCTTCGGGAAGTATATAAAGCTATTGGCTTTATATTTTCTTTAGGTAGATTGACCAAAAATATACTATATGTGCTCTTTCATAGCAGTTTAACTCAAAATACTCTAATACACTAATACATCTTCGTTGAATCACTAACCAACGAACTAAGAAAAAGTTAAAAAAATATTGTACACCTATTGTACCTAGTTGGTTGTAATAAATAATTCGAATACACATTTTGACATTGTGGAACGTGAAATTGTGTTGGCTTGAAACGAACTAAACAAAACACCAGTTCACATTGCAAGGCAGCTGGCATGTGACAAGCCACATTTTTATCGCTGATCGACATCTAGTTGTACTATTGATCGATGTTTAGATAGTAATCGTTAAGCTATGTCGGAGGTCTTTGAGTGGCATAAAATCTCCAATCCACGTTGGAGCATGTGAAATATGTGGTCTTCTCAATGGGAAGTGTGTGTGTAGTAGTAGATAATTTATAAGTTAAGGAAAGCTATAATACAAACCAATAAACAAATCTGTAATGCCTTAGTTGTTTTTAATGTGCATGGTCAACAGAGACCACGTGCTACTTCTAAATTTTTTCCATCAAAAACTTAACGCCATAAAAGAATTATTGTAAGCTAGAGAAAACCTTGTTCAGAATATTGTTACAAGCCTTATAAATAATTTCAGTGTACCTTTTATCACATGGGGAACTTTTCGATGCAAAATTCATAAAGGTCAATCCTCAACAGGAAAAATTTGCACTCTGATATACTTCGTATCTACGGAGTATTTTCACAAAACAAGTCCATCTAGAAAGGATAAGGAAAACATATTCCGACATACCATCGCAAATAAAACAATAGCATCAATCATACAACCATAAATATCAATAAATATAGATAATAAAATTATGACTGATCGTCTTCACATAGAAGAGAAAAACTTGGCAGTAAAAGAAATGGATTTATTCTTCTGTTTGTTGTCACTAATCTCTGCTCATGCAGCTTGTATTTTATTGATTGTAGTGAACTTTGGGTAACATTCGGTATTTCATCCCAATCGATTGACAAGTTAAAACAATTCGTTAGTTTAAAGAGTCTTGTCTAAGGTTCTTAGCTTTAATTTCTAATTTTCAAAATGTATTACAAGTTAATTATCACTTGCCTCGGTGAAGGATAACATCGTCAGTTAAGTTGCTCTCCTCAAAGTTCTCCAAAATGTTTTTGAAGGTGTGTGAAGTCTACCATTCTGCACTTGCCCAACGTGGTGGACTATGGCCTGTACTCGTCATATTGTAAGAGGGGAGCCGAGCTCCGGAGCGGGACTGTAAAGATTGCAATTATGAAAATAGTAATATTGCACGTGAACACAATAATGTAACATATTATAATGAGTTAACTTAGGATCGAAATTAAGGTGAATGAATTGAAAACTGCGAAACATTTTCAATTTAAAAGCAGTGAACTAGACATTAATACTTTTCAAGAAGAGCACAGACATTATAAATGTGTTATGCTTTTTGTGTCGTTGAATAACACGATTTATATTGAGTTCAACATATTATTTCTACACTAAAGAACTCACTTTAAGAGAAAGACATAACTAGAAAAATACTATACAGATTATTAATCTAAGGATAGCCAGAAAAACATCTACATAACATAAACACATCTCATTAATAATAATATTAGAGAAAATTTAAAATTTTTGACCACATAACCAAAATATATATTATGAGGAAATCACCATTGTAGCAATTGTTTGATGGTAAATTTGAACATTGCAGCATCAGATACCGCGTTCAACTACTAGTAAATACCCAGAGGTCTACGCAGAAATAAATACAAAAAATTATTAAAACCAATCCAGTAATTTAGAAGACGGAAACAAGAAAGAAGTAGATGAAAATTTAATAATAAGAAAGACAATATAGAGGGCACATCGTTCATAAAACGTCTTCCTTTTCGGTTGAAGAATAAGGATATTTGGAAAGACATCAAAAACGAATTATATTAGGTAGAATCGAAAACGTTGGCCATTGTTTTGATAAATGCCTCAACAATACCTCTTAGTGGGCATGTACCTCCCCGGAGGTTTTCTGTCAAGATTAGAAGGATTAATGGTTCAGGATGGGATATTTGTCTTGTCCGGCTGGTTCCGGTGGGCGATAGCCGCGCCGCATTGAAAACGTTACTGGTGGGCCACGAAAACGCAGGAATTATTATTTTTTTATTTATAAAGAAAATCACTTACGTCTTAATCTATAGCCATAACTAAAGTGCTGTTAACTTGGAAGTATCTTTTTTTAAGTGATTTAAGAGCTTTGTCAAATTGACAATATCTTGTCATAAGTTCAATTACCCATTTAAGAATATCACTAGTCTTAAGCATAACTCAACTCTTAGCAAAAGGCGTTGTTATGGAGTGCTTTCTGCTATGTTGAATGATACTTTAAAGGTCAAATAATATAATAATAGACCTCTCGTTTTATATTTCCTATCGTTAAACATTCTGTTATACGGTTATGTTATATGTTTTCGCTCGTTTCACAGCCATTCGCCTTCTTCTAGACAGACTATAACAATCATGATCATAATGTGTGGAAGCTAAACCGAGCCTTGACATTATCAATTTAATATGTTCCAGATAATATTATATTAAAATCAAATCAATATCAGGCACCACCCGCAACTTCGCTCTTATTGTATGTTAATATAAAGCAACTTATATGTTAATACAAACCATAACCTATTCCTGTGTCGAATTTCATTAAGAATCATCTAGACAGGCCGGATGGTCTAGTGGTTAGTGAACCTGACTGTTACAGCGGGTTCGATTCCTAGGTCAAACTTTTCTGTGATGAGCAGGAATGTTTGTTTTGTGTCTGGGTGTAACTATGTAAGTAAGTGTATAAAATATATATGTATGTTTATCAGTTGTCTGATCACCATAGTACAAGCTGAAGCGAGCCAAGCCAAGGGTCAGGTAGCCGTGTGTGGACTATCCAAAGATATTTGTCAATTAGTTTTTACGTGATGGAGTAACAAACATCCATCCCCATAAATTAGATTTAAAATATTAATAAAGTTATTATAAATCGGCTTAGTGCCAGTCGAACCTGTCTTTCATTTTTTTGGGTAACAAACGCGCATGGCACGGTGCTACAAAACCCTTCCATGTCGATCTTGACCAATATTTGTTTTTTATCTAAATGGTTTTGACCCATTAATAACCCACTATTGAATACAGGGTCTTTTCGAAACCAAGGAGTAGAGCATTCTCCAATTCTTCGATAGAAATTGCTGAAGAGGTTTGTGGCCAATCCAAGAATTGGACGATTTTAAGCCATTTGGAGGCATCAGACTAGGCTCACCGAAGTACATCTGACGATAACAACAAAGACCGATGTTCCGTGTTCTCCGAAACACAGACGCTCATTAAATTATTTGCCACTAGCAAATCTGCCCACTATTGCTTACGTTCCTTATCACTGATCGATGTAAGTCGACCTGTGCTGCACATCAACGACGTAAAACAATAAGGGCGTAACTCTTTGGAGTAAGTAATAAAAGTTATTATTGTATTCGGATTCGTATGCACTCTTATAAGTTACTCTAAACAGTTACGCCCTTACAGTTTAACTTTGAAGCGTAACTTTTTAGAGTAATTTACAAGAGTTGCGGGTTTATTGCATTCGGTATAAGGACGTTACTGATATGAGTTTCCCTTCATCGATATTATCATAAGTATTAGAGTCAAGATACACTCATCCTCATGGGGGTTGCGGGATCCAGCCAAGTGTTGAGAGCTGTGGTTCACCCTAATATCTTAACATGTCACTTGAAATGTCAGCCCACAGTCTCCGTATAGTGCTTCAAGATTTACGGGTTTCATTAGAGTGGAACGCACGCATTAGCCCCAAATGAGTATGGCTGAGAGCATAAACAAGAAATAATGATAATACCGTACAATAACCTGCCGCCATAAATGTGTTGATTCCGAAATAAAATGGAACAATGTTGTCCCAAATAGGAGAATATGGTTTTTTAACAAGCTTATTAGTTCAACTTGTGTGTCATAAAGTCTAATAACCTTAATTTAGTTGATGTTTAGTGGTCTTATTTTCATGAAATTTGGTCTAAATGTTTCTTGGAAATGTGTTATGAGATGCCGAAGTGACGCGATAGTATGCTAGGCAAATAGTGTTGTATTATGGTAGTTTTTCATTCATTTTGTTTGATACGACAAAATCGTTTTTTTGTAACCTATATGATAAGAGTCTATTGTGTACAAAAGGTTACCACAAAAGCGGCTTCTGTGATGGTATACTCGATGCTGGCTTTCAGGCTAAGATCTGTTTACGAATAATCGACTCTTCAGATTGTGCTCTGAGCACCAAGACTATTTTGATGCATCCATCTTCAGACGCACTCAGGGTAAGTTCAAAGTTAAAAATCAACTCTTGCTTATCGATGTCGGTAAATTTATCCAGGTCCATCAACAGCATTCTACGATACAGTTATTAAAAATAGATTGCTCTGTGATAAACTAGGCCAGGGATTAAATCGCGCCTTATAATGGATTCGGCACTAAATCTTAGGGCATTTATTGCGGTTTTTACTGTCGACATCATAGTTTGGATATAAAAGCGGTAGGCCACGAGACTTAGTACTAAACGCTCCTTGGTACTAATGCTGGTAAAATTTTATGTTGATAAATAAGAGTATAGAAGTTTTTATGGAAATATCTGAGAGAAAAAGATTTCGGAGAGAATAAAATACTATCTGAATTCTGTCATAATTACGGGATAATATACATATATACGGTACTACTATATACGGGGTCAATTATGGACATTGATTTTTTTTTATTTTGATGCAGGGAGGCTTTGTCATAGATTTAGAGACCAATATATATTTTTTTAATTTATTGTCTGTCTATTCGAGCTTCACTCAAAAACAACTAGACAGATTTAGATGGAACTTGGTATAATCAAAGTTTAAGACGTGAGAATGGTTATAAGATCAATTCTATCCCAGGAAATGGCTTTGTTCCCGCAGGATAAGTGTTTAAATTACGTATGGCACTCTGAAACCAATGGACCAAATTAGATGAAATTTAGCAAGTTTGTAGCTTATGTAAGGACAATGGTTATAGCATACTTTTTATCCCATAAATACTGCTGTATTCCCGTGGGATACTAGGTTAAAATTAGTATGGCACGTCTGAAACCAATGGACTCATTTAGATACAATTATGAATGTCTGTAGCTTATATGACGAGAAGGATTATTGAATCGTGTTCATGCAACCTTAAATGAAGCGAGGGCAAACGCTAGTATAATATAATTATAATACTATCTCATTGATAATAACAAGTATTAATAATATCATATTCATGATGACTTTAACGTAAAATCCCTTCCAAACATCTATCTATCTATCTAACTTATAGTAAGTAGGTTTACCGAAAGAGAAGTAAATACCAGGAATCCTGTACGTTTCAAAAAATTCCCGGAATTTTTGCACCTGCACTCTCCAAAAACCTTCCTAGTTGTTACTCTCTCTTCTCTGGCCATTACCAAGAGCTCTTTCGAATAGCACGAGAGAGAGAGTAGTTTTTGTTCCGCAACCGGCAAATGAAAAAATCTAGACAAATTGAAAATAATTTATCTCCAGCGAGAACTTACGTTCTTCATCGCAATAACGTTTCCGAACCTTGTTAGAGTGACGTCTGTAGAGACAATAACTTATTTTCCTACCTAGAATTGGATGCTGTTATAAAACTGTTACGTTTGTTACGTCATAAAATGAGAAAATATAAGCAAGTGTCTTCATAAGCTTCCAGAAAGATGCTCTGGTTTCAGAACGACGTCTAGAATACGTTTGTAACTAAATCTTGAAGGTTTAAGGCATTTCATTCTACATAAAATATTCAGTTTTATTACACAGCGCGATACTGTTGCAGAACTAGATTCACGAACTAAGTTTTCAGGAATATCTAGGTATGAACTCTACAACTAACTGTGAGATTTTTGCATGAGACAACTTGATCATATGACTGAGTAAATTATGTAACACTAGTTTTCTCAGCTCCCCCGTGTGGTAGGAGCACTGATCTATCTTATCTGATCTATCTCTGTGCCAAAATTCATTCGGATTAGTTCAGTAGTTTTTGCGTGAAAGAGTATCAAACTTCCATCCATCCATCCTCACAAACTTTTGCATTCATAATATTAGTGGGATAAACTATAAGTACTCATACAATACACAGTGACTATATTATATGTAAGTCTCTCTGCCACATCTGTTTGAACATGAAAACTAAAAGCCTTGGATAAAATCGTTTTTCAGGATGTGGTTTGGGGTGGTGATCGTTTTGGGGATTAATAATAATAAAACTTTATTAACAATAGATTTGTAGTTATATTAACTATACAGATCACTGACTCTCACAAAACTGCGAGGTGCGTTCTGAGAGGTAGTTCCGTCCCTTACCTTGTTAGTAATTTATAGCATAATTTAAATAAATCGATCTTAATCTAATAATAATAATAGTGTGTATACACACATGTAGTGTGCGTACGTGTGTGTGTTTATTTATATGTGTGTGGCTCAATGTTTTGTAATAATGCTTCGATCACATGAACACTACAATTCAGGATTACCCATTAAAGCAATTCTTGTTTCATTTTATATGTAGTTTCATATATTTTTACAATTGTAGAGTCTATTTTTACAATATAATTTAGGCGCTCGGAGATTATCATGTTAATGAGCCAATTAACTTTTGATTATTAATGTTATTTTAGTTATTTTTATCTTGCCCTTAAACCACAAGTGGCTGACAGGCAGGCAAGTTCTTCCTTAGTGCGAATAATGAATGACGAGACAAACCGCGTCGTATCGACAGGGTATCCATGACGGACGGTCGGATACTTGCCGAACGTCCGGTCCGGATAAATCGAAAATATGAAATAGAAACGCCTCTGCTTTCCAAAATAGCCTTCATCATTCTCTCTATCCATTTCTTCTCCTCAAAATAGCCTTTCCAAAACGGTGGTATATTAAAAAAATGTTGACGTTCATATGTGTATTTTTAATAACTATGTGAATAAATGAATTTTGACTTTGACAATGGTGAGCAGGATTTCTAGACTATAGAATATTTTGGAAAAAAATTAAGGGAATATGAAACTTTATGGAAAAATAATGTACCATGGACCCTGGACTACGACGTGAAGACGTTATTTTTATTCTTTTAATAATTGTTAGAAACAACAACAGCTTAGACATCCTAACTTCCTTAAGTCGTTTACTCATAATATCGTTCCCAACAAACACTCAGAATCTGTCAAGCTTCTGATCATAAATATATGCAACAGTATTTTCATACCCATTGAGCTGTAATCCCTATGTACAGAGTACGCGCTATTAAAACATTATCTGCAAAGCATTTTACGCTTACCATTTTTTATTAAACCAAACTCCTTGAAAATCCTAAAACTTCACGCTTCCTTGAAATTTATGCACCATTTATTTAAACGTCTATGTAGCTTTGAACACTATTTTGAAAGGCATAAGGACGAAAGTAAAATTTTTCAATACGTAACAATTATTTCAACCTTATGGCGGTACGAATAGAGTTCATAATTAAAGGTTTGGTTTGAAACATTGTGACTGCAACTGGGGCTTTTATTTTGACCGAATCACATTGTTAGGAAAATGGATTCTGAGAAAATTCTCCAACCTTGTCTTACTTTATTTACTGAATTCAATCCGTTAATATAACACTAGTAAGTACAGTTCACTCCTCTTAATTGAGTGATCTAGAGGTACCACACCATGCCGTTCATTACAGGATAAGAGAAAGCGTTGCAGAATACGTCAATCCTTACTAGAACCTTGAAAATTTAAATTTTACTGAATTTATTAGCCTTAGATACCTATTAGTTTTCGTAGTGTATGTATGATATAGCTATAAGCTTACCAAAAATTAAAAAAAAAATCTTCGGCTTATTGTTATACTGTTGTGAAATTTGGCAGTTCTTCGCAGAACGCATGATGACAGAAGACACAAATCGATTAAGTATGGATAGATACCCACTGTAAGTCGGTTCATTCGAAGTTGGAAAGAGGATATTGATGATGGATCTTGGATTCGGTAGATTCTTCTTGGCTGGCTCTGGATAAAAGCAATTTCAACTGGATACTTAAAGAATTAGATCTTCCTGTATGCCATATTCCATCGGTAGCACGAACTACACAAACAAAACCCATAACCCAAGAACAATATTGAACTGACATTTGCCACGTCCGGTCCTGGCTTATCCCGACCATGTATATCCAGAACTCCTTTTAGAAGAAGTGTCACGAATAAGCTACAGGACTATCAACGATAGGAACAAGTATTATTCAAGACAAGAGTACTATAACTTGTTATGGTCATCTGATAGAGTTTCTCCGTCTTTACACAACAACTTTAATCGCTGAACGGTGAAACGACCGTAAACAGCTTCTGCATAATCGCCAAGCTATGAAACTTTTTCTCATCAAAACTTCAAAACGACTTCTGTTATTGTTTTCGAGTTTATGCCAATGCTTTTTAGGGTTCCATTGCTGACGTTTGTTGCTTCAGCTACCCATATAATGTCATTTAAATTTCCTAGGGTTCTCTGAAAAGAGTAATGCCGCCAACTATTTTGGATCAGAGGATTCACAATGAATGCACTTATGAATAGTCAATAGTTTTTTATTAGTATTCAAAATATATGTCAACAATTTTAAGAATAAAAATATAAAATATATTACAATTATGAGATCAATGAAGATAATAATAATTATTATTTATTATTATTATTTACCATTGGGAGGGTTGTACATGTGGTATCAATGCATAATTGCCCGCTTGAATGCACGTAAATCTATTGCTTCTGTTTGCTCTCGTTAGATGGCAATCGTCAAGTCTTTAAAACAAAACTTCCAAGACTTGATTTGGCCACTAATCCTCCGCGAATCTGTATCCATCATCTTGGAGTATGCTGTAGGTCTCTTCAGTAATGAAGAAAGAATACTAAATAGTGACCATTTCGAGTCGGGTCGAGACCAAAAAATTATATAAGGTCAAATCTAAATTAATAATAAAACATACATAACGAATAGACAGTAAATGATCAACGAACGATACGTAAACAATTGTAATAAAGGTATAAAGCATACCAATAACAGAGAAACGGAAAGGGCCCAAGGGCGCGATATCGGGTTCACGTATTACAGAACAATCATGTTGTGTTCCGAAGGGGATTAATTGTATTGTAGCGTTTTCCTCAATGACTTGTTACGTCACTGTGGTAATGAACGTAGATGTAGACTTTTGAACTAGTCACGGATAAATTTATAATTTTGATAATGTATTTAAACTTTACAGGATGATAAGTCATTCAAAAACTGATTTAAAATTACATCGCCATGTAATAAAATGGAAAGTAATGATCGAAGTCGATGAACTAAAAAATACTAAATTTAATCAATTCAGTTTCAAAGAATACGCAGTTTATACTCACAAAGTTCTCGCCAGATAACGCTTAAAATGAAATGGGTCTGAAGAATTTAGAAAAAATCATTATTATCAGTATAATATCTTGTAAAACTCCTGGTTTGAATTGTACTGGTTGAGAAGTCACTGACTTCGCATAGTTCATAAAATATAATTTTGTTTTACTTTTTGATATTATGTAATAATTGCATATAATTTGAAAGATTTGCTGAGGAGTTTCTTTCGCCGTTTCCTCTGCGCAATAAAGCATTTTTCCGAACCAGTAGTAGTAGTTAAAAAGATAGCACCTTTCCGCACCGAGTTAATTGAATCCGAGTTAAAAATTGATTTTTTATTTCTTTTTTTCAATTTTTCAAAGCAAGTGTCAGAAGTCTTAAGCCATGTCCAATTAGGATTAACTACTACCATTTTTCCAATATCGGTTATCTATCGACTTTCTCTTAACACGAAGGATTTATTACAATGGACATAATCCGTTATGGGCGCTTCAAGACGAATTAAGCGCGTCTTAACTCAATTGACTTATTGTTAGGTAGAATGGTTTCTCCCATCATCGGATCAGCTATTATTGTATTCAGCTCCGAGTATTGAAAATCATTGTGATTAAATACATTATTAATCACAAGCAGGCCAATAGTAACTTTATAATTTACTTTCAATTAATGATCATTATTATTGCAATGTTTACTATTGACTTTGTCCACATGTTTGCTATTGAACATGTGTTAGGTAAAGAGGAGATCTCCAACTGAACGTGATGAAGAAGTTCGGAAGTTATTAAGATGCAGACGATGTAGTAAACTCTGATAAAGACTCAGTTTTTTGATCCCGTGAGGTATTGTTCTATATCACCACATCTGTATTTGAGACTAATACTAAAAAATGATATCTCAGGACAGGACATCTAACTCAAAAAAACAGTATTTCAATTTCAATCAGTCGGTTTGACATCAATTTCTACGTACGTCACAACCCAAACGTCGTAGATACGAACTGTACAAAATGGGGACTGTAACAATAGAAAGGTTATCCCGTGGGCTCGATCCTCGGGCTGCGTAACGATACAATATTGCTGTGTTTCGCAGGGAATTAATCTCGAACCCTACACCTTGTCTTTCGGTGCGGGAATAGGCTTACAACGATTCCTTATCAAAGATCGTTTCGTATGGAAATTGTATTGTTTGTGTATTTGTACTATCCCTAGTAAAAGTTTAGCTGCTTTTATTGGCTGTATGGCTTTATCAGTAGAAAGTGGTGTGGGTTTAACGACTTTGGTCATTATACTGAGCGAGGAAAGGTTATATTTGCCTATTGTAACTTTTTCTACAATATCATTGTTATAACTTTTTAGATTGGATACTTTGAACTTCAATCGGTGGCAGAATCGGCTGCCCTATCTATATTCGGATTAGGTTTGCTTAGTAACAAACCATACAATTGACTAAATACAAGTCAAACTACAGACAACTGCAAAGAAAATACTGAAATACTGCTGAAAGATGTGTCTTATTCTTCTCTCCCTCTTTTCCGTGGTCTTATTGGTACGCCAGTTCATGTATAACGACACGTTCTTATTATTTCATTTTATAGCAGCTTTATTTATAGACACTTATTAAAAATTTCAAGTGTCTGCCTATAACAGTTTGACCGACAGATCCCTATCTTGATGTAGACAAGTTTGCAAATTTGAAACGTGGAATCCTAAGCCTCACTGGATTGAAGTAAATTAACACAATTGTCACCAAATTTTGTTTTCCTCTACATGCTGCACGTACAGCGCTTACTACATCATCTTAGTTTATATATTTCAGTAAATTTAACACAATTTTCACAAAATTTTATATGTCTTTTCATAGTGCACGTATCTAACTATTGAGTTCAATGTAAGTCAATATTTCCGTCAATGTCCTCTAGAAGTATATAGAATTTTGTCAAAGCTTCAAGTATTCATGTAGCTAATACGTGCACTTGGGTCAGTCCTACCCCCAAAGGATCCCTCCATCACGTAAGTAAACATTCGGTTATTCCCACACAGACATTTCCTTGCCTCATACTTTATCAAATTACCCGCCATCATCCCATTTCTTCCTTCCACTACACATTCAATATAGTAAATTGGCACTTCGTCCCACGAGAGAGTGACGTCATGCTCTCATCCTTCAACACAAAAGAAACATAGTAACGGAGACATCGGGATTAGACGAAATAACCATGCTTCATACAATTTCTCATCAGTTCTACCTGAATGACGTTTAGTTGATTCAGATGAAACCCAAGAGAAGTTAAATAAGGGACCTTCGAAGCTTTTAGGTTGAAAATAAAACAAATCTGGAGAACTGTCCCTGTTCGCGCTGCAACGGCTTAGAATATCCTGGGAGGATGAAGCAATGCGGTTGTTATTATTATTGCCTTGATACTACTATTGACGACTTAGTAAGATCGGACGTCTCCTCATGACTGAGGAGATCTAGAGCTTGCTTTAGTACAATATTCCAATACAGATTGGCAGATTATTATTATTGGCCAGGTAACAGTATTTACTTATAAGACCCACCTATGTAGTTTCTTTCTTGCTTTAGTTAATATTACCTCGGTAACAGTATCTTGTTATGACCCACCTAGCTATTTTCTTGCGTCAGTTAAGAGTCAACCAACTTGATATATGTATTCCAGTCGAGAACCAGTACTTTCGTTTTTTCTTCGTCCGGTTTTATTGGCTAGCATCGCCTCAATCTGAGTGATAATGGTCATAAAGATCACCTACCACTTACCACGAGGAGACTTATAAATTCGCCTGTCGCATTGACTTTTAACCTTTTAGTGATGACAGATCATTTGACATTTGTTTTTGTGTGTTCTTGGACCACTCATTGTTTGAAGAAGAGAGGTCAAGTAAAGTTGAAAATTAATAAAATAATATTTTTTTGATGCATTAGCGGACCACTTTAGATGCTTCCAGGGTCCACCAGTGGTCCGTAGACCATTATTTTAGAACATTTTGCTTTTTATTTTATAAAAAGTGTAAGAGAATAATCTAAACTGATGATTTTTTATCGCTCGAGTCGCTACACTCACAGCGCTAAAGCATTTGTTGTTTTGTTATATTTCGCCATTCTTTGGGGATTTTAGCCTTTCTCACGTATTACTAGATGGAGGCATCCACAGCAATAGCTTTGACTTGATTCTGTTGAGTCCATTAGGGTAATATTATAAACCTAGAAAAGTGATGTCTGTAATGTTTTCAAAATCTCTTTCAAACGTATGAACTTTGTGAAAACGTCTCAAAAAGTATAGTTGAATGACCTAAAACATTAAAGTGTAGTTAAAATGATATAGTGTAGTCTGCAGGCGTATTATAAATTTAATGACGTCATAATTTAGGTCTCAGCCCCATTAACAGACGACATTTGAATGTAATCACTAGAACTCTAACTTTATGCTCAGTCATTTTATGACCGTTTTCAATATTCTATTTATCCAGAATGTTAAAGTTTACTAACAACTAGTTAGATGTTAAAGGAATGAATAATATTATTATGAGAGATGGCAAATGAAGGCGTGATAGACAGTGTCAACGATGAAAAGATGACATTAAAAAGTCTGCTGGCCCAAGATGGAGAAGAGTGGCTCAAGACAGGAAGTTTTTAGAGGAGGCCTATGCCGTAAGATACACTGAGCTAAGGGACATATTATAATATGTTTTATAAACATCTTATTATAAGCTTTACTGCTCAGAATGGAAGGCTATATTATTATTATTATGGGTATACTGATCAATTTTGATTAAACTTGGTACATAGAATAGAACTTAAAGAATAATATAGGCTTTTTTGCGAGAAAAGTGTTGAAATAGAGGATGAAAGTTTTTTAGTATCCAAAATGTAAGCATAACATTTTGTATTCATGACCTACATGTGGTGTTGACATGGTTGAAGAGAAGACGGTGAAGAGGGGATGTGAATAGGGGGGGAGGAAAGGGGGCACAGATTAGGATTGAAGGGGACGATCAAAGAAGGGGGTCGAAGAGGGGACTGTAACACACGGGCGTAGTCGCAGTAAAACACAGCATTATTTAGCGTAGCTAGCTTAAAATAATTCTTCAATAAAATACGGAGCTAAAGCCCCCGGCGCCAAAGGCGAATCAGCTGCCAATTTATTTTGTGACCTCTTATCAATGAAATCGTCAACAGTATAACATATTTCTTTTTAATTTACGTTTTCGTTTCCACAATTGGCTTCCTTATTTACTGCCATCTTGTGCCTTAATTTCGACCATATTTCCTTCACAATATATAATCCCTGATATAATTCATCTTGTTACAATCTAGCCGACCTATTAAGCGCTATCCCTTCCATAATTTATTAAATAGATACGAGAGACACATTAAATCAGAATCCTCTTGGCAGCTTATTTCATTTCTTTTCATATGAGGCAAGCATTGTGTTTGTCGCAATAAAATGCATTGTTTTCTACGTGGGATACGACAGAAGGATCTTGTTCTACCGACTGCGCGTAGCGATATTATTGTCCGCTATCTTCCCACGCCAAATCAAAACGTGCTCTACGTCTCATCAGTTACAAGGAGAGACGTGTGCGCTTCAATGGTGATTAATGAAATCACGTAACCACTGAAATAATCACAGAATATTGCAATAATATTTCTGTAACCTTTTTTACATCTTATAAGTTACTGCTTGACTACAATCTGTTATAGTGGATGTTTTGTACTCCATCTATATTACATTAAAGAAGTCGTAATGACTGTTATAAATAGAAACACACCGTGAGGACTACACAACACAGCTGAACAGTCCAGTGGAACTACTACAACATTACCCATAACCACTAATACCACTGTTCAGAGTGAACGTTGAATAAGGTTTGTTTGCCGCTTTTAATTATTTATCACAAGAGAACCATTATTATATTTATTATATATTTTCTTTGTCGTATGTACATTATACATAATTTTGAGTAAGCGATCCTGAAAATTGTCTGTACGCATTGTTTGTGTAAAAAATGTTTTGTGGGCCTTTCAACGAATGCATTTGTACGTATTTTTTGTAATTATTTCCGCATTTTCTTATAAGAAAGAATCCTATTTGTGAAATAAATAGACTTTGTGGGCTTTATATCAATACAAATTATCCTTACCGCTTCTCTTATATCTCAAATCGTGTGTAATATGACAAGTTGGTAAGGAGGTTGACGCCCGGAATAGCGTATGGCGCGATGCCAACGCTGGAACTAATTCTATGCGCGTTAGTATTGCGCAACGACTATAGGCGTAATTGTGGTACGCGGAAATTAGTAGCTCGCTACTAAGAATCATCGATTCAATAAACTAGGTGTGACTAGGTCCATATTGATAAAATAAATCTATGCAGCTTACACACAGATGCAGATTATACGGTATTGCGGCTCATGTGCGTGGAACATGGTCACAAAAAATTTTGGTCACAAAAAATTTCTGCAACCTTACATGTCATCCGTTCCGTAGTTTTTGCGTTAAGGAATAACTTATATCCATCCATCCCCATAATCTTTCGCATTTATAATGTTAGTAGGATACCTCATTATTATTACAAGCTTATACTTAACTTGCAGTGTATGTTTGTATATTAGTATGTTAGTATATTTATTTGTTACGGGGCAAAACTTGCAAGCTTAATTAGACCAACTTATTCTTACAGTACTGAGTGTATATTTTGCATAAAGTTTTTATCCTGTTTACAATACATTTTTATGACAAGTATGACCTGATACTACGGTCAGTAACATCTGTAGTATAAATAATCACAACAAAGTTGTATAATGACATATGAAAGTCACACTCACCACTGGGTGACTGCCCAGATGACGAAAAATGATAAGCGAAAAGTATAACGACATGTGCTATAAAGTTATGATTTTGTGTATCAGATGTACGATTATGGTTAGTTCCTTACAAACAATCTAAAATAAATATCTGAGGAAAACATGTTATGGAGGCCGTTGGTCTAGTGGTACTGTACGTGACTGCTACACAGAAGGTCGAGAGTTCGATTTCCACCCAGGTTAAACTTTTCTGTGATGAGCAGGAATATTTGTTCTGTCTAGGTGTTAATATCAATTTAAGTATGTATTTAATATATATATACATATATATAAAATACTAATATATATACATATATGTATGTATGTTTATCAGTTGTCTCATCACCATAGTACAAGCTGACACATAGTTTGGAGTCATGTGGCCGTGTGTGAGTTGTCCAAAGATATATTTAGAGATATCTACGTTCATATCAATAATTTAAAAATACTAACGAACGAAATACAAGATGAGAATCGTTTGAAATAGAACGAAATGAAAACTAGGAAATGAGAGATTTACAGTTCCGTTTCTTATTTCTGTTCTGCTTCAGAAGAGAAGTCGATAATTATACATGTATCAAAATTAGTTAACTGTGGACAAGTTCAATAAACGTTTTGAATGTAAACGGGGACTCACGGTTTGTTCTTAGTAATATAGAAATATTTACATATCGTATTCAGTACGATATACGGCAAGAAACATAAGTTCAATAAAGTTTCTTGTATGTTGTGTCTTAGAAAATTTACTGTTTATGTCATTTTATATGGAACTTTTGAAGTTAAATTACGGTTAGCAATATTTTTTTAGATTAAATCTTTTTAAGATATATCGGGAATCGGTTGTTGACAGGTCCAATTGAGGCCCTTACACCTCCTCAAACTCATTAAATGAGTTCGATGTTCCTATGATGAGATAAAATATTTTGAGTATGACTAACTTAAATATAAAAATAAATCTTTATTTGTAAGGGTAGGTATAAACAGATCTTAAAGTAATGTCTTAAGTGCTCTATGTCGATCCTTTTGGCCATACAAATATTAATTACATACAATCGAAATACAGATTAGTTAAATTAAATTACATTAAGTTGAATTAAATCAAATTACATTACAAAATAAGTCTAAATTAAATTAAAATTCTAACAAACGTATTCCAAATTATATAAAATAATCAGATAAAAATTAATGAACCGAATCATAGCATTTTTCAGTTAAACGCTTTTTAAATTCTATTTAAATTTTTTTGTTGTTATTTAAGCTTTGAAATGACGCAGGGACTTTATTATAAATTTTTGACGGCATACAAAATATACCTTTACTAAATAGGGCGGTTTTTGATGGAACTGTTGAAAGCTTCGTTTTATGTCGTTTACTTGTTAAATATTTATAAAAAGTGTCAGGGTTTGCTTTAATATTATCTAATAAAATCACCAAATAATCACAAGTGAGTTACAAAGTAAATTTGATAACTGATTATTATTTGATGTTATGTTTCGGGGACTCACATGGTGACCCTCGTGGTGACCCACATGGTGACCCTCGTGGTGACCCTCGTGGTGACCCTCCTGGTGACCCACATGGTG
>DWJZ01002832.1:0-18417 GCA_018249125.1 Asbolis capucinus
TTTGTCGATACATGCGCATTTTTTTCTTTTTATATGTTAAAAAGAGGTATGAGGTGAAATGACTGCCTCAATACTTAACCCATAATATTAAAGTTCAGCTAATAATAAAGAAGTATTCAAGAAATCAAACGCTCGGGAAAAGTCCAATAAAACAAGAATTGTCATCTCCATGATACCCTTTTAACCAAGTATGCGTGACGTCAATTAGAGCGGTGGTAGTACTTTTACCCTTCCTGAATCCCGACTAAGCTTTAGGTAAAATCTGTTTAGCCTCCAATTAATCTGTTAATTGTGAACACGCAAGCTTTTTTAATATTTTAGACATTGTTGGTAGGATACTAATAGATCTCAGATCTTTCAATCACATAGGACTATCAATCCTTGGAAGCGGCTTTACCAAGGCTTTTTGCCAAAGATAATGGGAGGTATTGGTATAAAAAGACGTATTGATAATATTTGTTAAGTATTGACACTTTTGCCGAGGCTTCCAGGTGCATCCGCTTCTAATGACGGCATACAACAATTTCTGGACTTTTGGAAATCATTTGTAGAGCTTTCCCTCCAGTTTTCTATAACTTGTTTATGGATCTGGCCGGAGGTGGAATTTTGTTGTTCTTTAATGGCCTTGACGGGCAATGTTAGCCTTAAAAGGATGAAGAAGAAATCGATCTCGACCTTGTGTCTTTATACGAAACTGCATACTTAGTTACAATCGATCCCTTCTCAGACCGTGACTAGTGAGAGAACTAGACTTATGTCACTGGGGTAGGTCTTAAAGAACGTAGACCCACCGCGTGAACAGTTGCAACCATCCTAGTGGTGGTGTTAAGCTCCTCCACTTAATGAGTCCTGAATTTGGACTGGTATTGGTCGGAAAGTAGCCGTAATCCAAACCCACTTTAAGAAGAAGTTCATCCCCTTCTCCAATAAGTTGTTTGCAAGTGTCTTCTGTGGTTCCGTTGGCCAACTTAAAAAGACCTACTCTCAACCCGTCACCATTTTGCGTGCTAATCTTCATACATAAATCCCAAGCTCGTTGTTGGAATGTGCCTAGGTCGGCGGGTCCATAATATTTTGGATGAGAGACTTGTGGATGAGAAACACGAACCTAACTTAGAATAGATGTTCGCTGTTCGCCCTCACAGTAATACAACATGTTTTCGGCTTTGCATATTATCGTGTTTTTTCTACGCCTTCGGACTTTTCGCCACTCCACCAATCCACTCCAAGCCATTCCAGTTTCGATAATACTCAGTTTAAGTTGTCTATCTCTTCTTCCAACTATTTTACCTTATTGTCAATCGTCAGTGACAGTGTGTTGTTACCAGTTACTGTATATTATCATGTGCAGAAGACAACAGTTTACGGGTCATGTCATATATTTCTTGTTCGCACCAAACAATTTTAAGAAGACAGCATAATTAATGATTATGTGTAGCAGGTTTGATTTGGCAGATCGTTATAAAATTCAATAAATAAGGCGTTGTCTTCTTAAAATATAAAGCGGCATAAATAAATTGAGTGGTGTAGTACTTTATTAACTAGTATTGATTATTAAAATTCCAAATTCTACAGTAACTAAAGTGACGACACTATTAAGTTAGGGTTAAGAAATTAACCTTCACCGTAATTGAGCTAGTTGTCTATTTTACTGTTCAAATCACTGATGATTTCAATGATTTTCGGCAGTTTTGGGAGATGATGATAATGATCTATATTGAGATATTTTTGAACGACCAATTCGCATCGTACAGAGATTTCTGATTTTAGTACAGTTTCGAATGTAAAAGTTTTTACAGACAGAAAACAATGCACTAACCTAGAGAATAGCTTAATCGATAGTACAATCCTGTTAACTGCAAAATATCGAGATCTCTCTTCTGTCCTTTGGCGGCTAATTTAAGCAAGAGTGTGGTAATTACTTAGACAGACATTACGAAAAGATAAAAAAATTATATCCATAATAACATAAATATAAATTAGAATGAAAAAGTATTACATGAAGTATGAACTATAAAAAAAGTTTACTATCATGTTAACAATATCGATATTTTGATATTTAATGTTGTAATTATCGATATTTATACTATAATATCGATGAATGTCGATAATTAACGCTCATACCTAAACAACACTGTGCATTAATTTGTCTCATTTTCATTTCGAACTTTGGTTTGGAAGTTTGCCTCCGTGTCGTCATCTTTTGCTTTTAACATTTATCATTACTTGCATAGTTCTTACTTTTTTTATTCGATATTGGAAGTTTCCGCATGGTGTATATAAAACCAAAATATCTTTAGTAAGTTTTTTTTGCCATGTCTCGTTCTAAATGTACACATTTTGTCCCCTTGCATCGTGGCCCATGCCACGAGAAACGTGTGCACCAGATGGGATAACCTAATTTTAACGAACTTATTATCTAGGAAGTTCTTAAGTTTTATTCAATATTAACGTTCAATTGTAACAAGTCAAGGATTTCTTTTCATGATTTTCTGCTAATTGTTCTAAAAAAACAAATACGGGACGAAAATTTCGGACGGAAGCTTTCTGAGATAAGATAAGGTTAGGATACCTGAAGTATAAGAGATTATTTACTTAATAACCTACCTCTTTATTTATCCAAGTATGATTATTTATCGTTTTTAAATATTTATTTAACAAGCGATAACACCGCTGGTATTTTTCAAAAGCGCTGTCAATCGGTTATTTGAACGCTATCTGTAACTTATTGTAATCGCTATTTAATGATGATAAAATAAGCACGAGCCGAAATGTGTTTCCCATGAATAAACACATGATTTTACAATGATAGGCCTGATTATTAATGAAGTAGTAGAAGAAATAGTGTCATTAAATATTTTTTTTAATATTTTTTTTTTGTTTCAGATGTCTTTGGTTTTGCCGACCTGATTGGGATAAGGTGAGTTGTTTCAAATAAAATGCTGCATAAATAACTCTTCAGTCTGCCCATTCCGACCTATCATCTTGCTTCCCATTCTTCTCCTGTCACATGTCCCTAAGCATACAGTTGGTGTCTGGGGCCTAGTAACGTCAGTTGGTCAAAGAACTTCACCAATGCATTTCTGTTTCCCTTATCTACCTTGCAAAATTATGTAAGTAGGTTTTTTCCTTCTCAGCCAGCTATGTAATCGCGATACCATTGCCTGGTGTTGCTAACATTCGTGGCTGATCTATAACAAAACTTCTGTTTCCTATTTTTCCCACAATGATGATAAAATACACGAGCCGAAATGTGTTTGTTTGATTACAATGTGATACTAAAATATGATAGGTCTGATTAAATATTTGATGTTCCTCATTTCCGCATTGAGTGACTTATCTCTAAGAGATTTAACCTTTTTTACAGATTATGGATTGGTGGAACTTAGAAGAAAACCTAATATTGATTAAAGTAAGATTTCTACATGATGTAATAAAATGGAACGGAGATTTTAGTTACAGTAATACATACAAATATGATGATAGGATTGGCTGATTCTAAGACAAATGGATAAAAGCTCTTTTAAAGCTCAATTTGACAATTACATGAAATATTCCCGTTTGATACTATGATATGACCAGTTTGTTGTCTCCGTCACAGATTTATTGATATCAGAGTGTTTGAACGCATATGAAAGACTGTAGGGATGGTCGCTTCCAAAATTAAAAATCACTTGTGATTTAAGTGAAGATCGAAAAAAAAAACAAAAATCTAACGAAAATCAAATACCGAGGTGAGAAGAATCCCATCTAGAAGAAATCTCTTAACACTGAAGAACCACAATTATAGCACCAGCATTCAATTGCACCCTTATTGTTGAAGGGTCCTGATGTTTGATTTATAACAGAAAATAGTTAACCATTTTGAATACTTTTTTGATTAGTTCAAGTATATGTACGTGTGCATTTAATAAATTGTTATAGATAACTAGGCTTTAGTATTATTTTAACCTCTGGGTTAATAACTACATAATACATCAAATGGATTATTTTTTTAATTACACAATGATACAAATTAACTTCTCAATGAATAGTCTGCAGAATAGCTTGTTATTGTGTGGGAACTAGGGTCCACAGTCTTTTGTCCAAGTTGACATAAAAAATAAGGAACATTTACTACATTTATCAATCAAATTGCCAAAGAATGTTCTTATTTTTCGAAGATTCTGAACACAACTGGACATTTTAATTTTATTTTGTTTTTGGTACAATCTTTTATATTTATTAACGAGTAACAGGGGGTCTATTAAAATCATTAATCATCTGTAATATTTAGAAAGCTAGAAGTGAATAAAACGAGTGAGGAGACTTCGTTATTTTTAATTACATATTTAATTGGTCACTTACAAAAAGTATATCTCAAACTATACACTATGTACAAAACTTAAGTATAAGACCTAATCAAGCTTACATTTTTAATAAGCGCTTATTAATATTAAGTAAAAAACAGTAAAAAAAGAGTGATGGTGATTATTGAAATAACATTCAATTGTCAGGGGTTTTAGGATTGTTTTCGGTGATATTCTGGAGACGGATGGTGATATCAGTCAGGGCCATGTTGGGCAAGATGAATTCTTCGATATAAGCTGCGGTTTTGGACGGCCGATCGAAAGGGAAGCCCATGTCGCGCTTGTCAGGGTACAGCTTGTCCTTCAGCCCACAGAAGCTGGATGCTTCCTTGCAAGTCATTTCTTTAACACCTGGCTGGTCAATCTGAAATTTTAATTTATGTTGCTGCTGATTGGTTTAATTATTGTCACCCGGTCCGAATCAACTAAGTTCTAAAGTAACCTTTGAGTATTTAGGGACGAAAATTAATCGTTAAAGCAGATAATATATATCGACGGCTGCAGTCTCTTATAGATTTAGGTATTTTTAGATTATACTACGTTATCTTAGCGCAATTTAGATTTTTATTTAATTGACATATACGTACTTTGTCCATTTGATAATTGGAGAGCATTACGAAGAGCTGATAGGCGGCTCCAGCCTCTGTCCCCTTGGGTACCAACATGTGCTGCGGCCACCCGCAGCCGCAGTAATTGAACGTCTCCTGGTTTTGCGTTTCGCTAGCAGCATTCAGATCTCGGAACGTTTGTTCGAATGGAATGGTAATCGACGACTCCTTCGATTTGCGAGTGATTGTATTCTCACCCGTATTCACTGGAGAAATCAGATAAAAGTTAACTCCACAACTCCTTCAAAATATCATACGAAATACTTTATACTAGTTTTATAATTGCTACTTAGTAGAGTTTAGATTTGAGTTATATTAAATCCTGTCACCAAAACATAATCCCGTTACAGTAGAAATGGCTAAGGATAAAGTAAAAAGGGATTCTCTGTTCCAGTCTTCTTCGTAGCACCGATTTTCGTATTAAATTATTTCTTCTATTGGACACTACAAAACGACACTCGTGATTACTGATCGAAGCTGAAGTATTACCGATAGAGCCATATAATTATCTGAGGAGGCAGACTGTCACATATTCTAGAATCTTACATTGATAGACGAAACGGTCCATTTCCAAGAACATCTTGCGCTGATCGGAGAGCTTCCACTTCAGGTTGCGTTCGTCAAACGTGGGCGCGATGAAGATGCGCACAGTAGTGCGGCGTGTTTCCCCAGTGTTGTTTACTTTGATGCTGCAAATTAATAGGCAAAAATAGAGTCGGTGCAGATGCAGTAATTATCAGATCTTCCGCGTTCATTACTCACATATAGTCGAAGGGGCGGTGATTGAGGTGCGTGAAACGCACGAATACGGGCTCGCGTTTGGAGAAGTCGAGGCCGCGCGACATATCGATGTTGCTCCTCATCCAGAACGTGTTCAGTACGTTTCTCTCTCCCGACGAGCTTTTAATTGTTGCTGACGTCACACTCACGCCTGAGTTCTCCAGCTGTCAACGAAACAAAACTTACCAATGTACATAAATTCAGTTCAAAATAAGACAAGACAAAAATGTCACAAAATAAGACATAGTTTACCTCGGGTTTCGTGTAAGGGGGCACGTATGCAGACTCCTTGTACCGTTGGAAAATGTCGTCTATGAACGCGTGCCAGCGGTAGAAGAAGGGATCGCGCATGTTGATGGCCGTATCCGACATAATAGCGAAAGACTCCTGTATAGTGAAGATTTTACTTTATTATTCAATGAATAATATCTCAATTTTGTTGCTATTAGATGATTTGTGCTCTTACGAGATAGCGGTGCACGGGATCGTGCATGTATCCGGCGAAGTTGTGTCCATTGTTGTGCAGACTGCCGTACAACTCACGGTTGGGCGACAGGATGCTCGCTTCCACAATATTGCCCAGAGTGTCAATGTCAAGGGCCTGTGTACTGCCATCAGCCTGTAATGATCACATAACGTCCTACGATAAAATTTGGTACAGAGATAGATTATAACACATGGCTGACACTAGCTTACAGATGATGCTGTTACACTACTTTTGTAACTAAAAGTCCTTTAGTTTAGAAAGAAGGAAAACATTATGTTGTCTACGCTTAGTCATAGTGCGAACTGTTGGAATAAACGAGATTTATAATTGTACACATTTAACCGTAAACTTTAATTTAAAATAAATCACAGAAGCGGTGTTACTATAGGTCTTTGTCCGTTTCGCTGGGCATGTGTTTATATGTACATATGTATGTGTGTGTATATACCCTATTAAAACCCGCCCTGGATAGTCGACTACGCACCTTCTGAACGATACCTGTGTCGATCAAATCTTCAATGTTACGTCTCCAGCGTTCCATATCAGCTATGGTAATATTCAGACCATCCACCGGGCGGTTGAGGTCTTGCCATGCCATGTTGGCCTGTCGTGCAGGCCATCCACGTGAAGATGTCAAACTGTCCAGCTTCGGGAAGTAACCTTCTGGAATTTTTTCTTTGAAGTTACTAAATATCTTCACTCTTGCCAAGGAATTGAGCAGACGCTCGCCGTTGTACCTGCATAATAAAATAATTTATTTTTTTGGTCATCAGGTATCTAGTTTAATTAATCCTACTATATTATACTCATAAATGTTAAACGCAGTGATGTACGGTTTTCATTGTTTCTTTCTCTTCCCCGCGTGTGCTATTACATACCAAGTCGCAGGCAACGAGTTATTGACACCCAAGCCTGTTGTTGATATCGTCCATGGGTGGCGGAGGTCATCTACCAGATAATCCCTCTGCTCTTGTGTCTCTTTATAACTTAAAAAAAACTGATCATTACCGCGCAATACATTGTTGATGCATGTAGTAGAAGAGTTCACCACGACGGTCCTTGGCGACCAGGGCTACATTGTTTGAGGCGAATGGGTACACAAGATGCCAGTGCCAGTGGTGGAGATTGATGCCGAGGTCCTCACGGAAGTAGGCCAGGCGGTGCTCGATATCCAAGTCTGATGAAGTGTAGTCTCTTGGTATCTCAATAGGAATGCGCTGAAAATTAATCATAAGATACTATAATATAAAGATATAATTAACCTTTGAGTTATCATACAACTCTGGCTTAGTCTAGGAGTTTTTTATGTCTTATTAGGAGGTCTTAAATGGTGTCACTACTACTCCTTGTAATTAAATACCAATGTAAACGCATAATTGCCAATATAAACAAATTTTCCGTATAAACGAATTTTCATCCGCGTGGGATTCAGCAAAATAGTTATATTGTTAATTCTGCAGATTTGACTATAACTTTTATTTTGTAATTTTTAAATAAAAGCCTAAGTTACTTATTATTACATCAGCTATTAGCCAGTGAAAGACCCGTAAAATCGGTCCAGTCATTCTAAAGATTAGCCTGAACAAACAAACAGACAGATATTGTAAAAAATGTTATTTTGGTATACATATGAACAGTGTACAGTAATAGTACAGTAAGTGCGGATATTTTAATATTAAGCACAAACAGACACTCTGAATTAATTATTTGTGTAGATAAAATTAAAGTACCGAACGTCCTTCCACAGCTACCTCCGCCGACTCACGAGCTTGACCGAATACTTTTGAGTAAACAAATTTTGCAGGGAATAGCTCAGCAAAGTTTGTAAGTGGAACATTTTTTGTGTCGTTTCTGAAAAAAATTGTGCAATTATTGTTAAATTGGTACATGTAAGATTATATTATATTTTTTTATGTACTAAATGCTGGTTTCTTTATATATGTATCTTTACGTGATGAATTTTTCGACTTGCTATAAATATGTGTAATTTTATTGTTGAAAAAGCTTACGAAATTAGAAGTTTCAGTTTTCAGTGATCAAAATGATATACCTATTTCCAAATTAGGTATATTATCTGAATTTTTTCAAGGTTCTGTAAACTGTAGTTCCTAAAATAATATTTTTGTCCAACGATTTCGTGGAAATTGTGCGAGAAATCTTTTTGGGCATATGTCCAAGTTAATCAAAGCTTAATCGCGTACTATTAAAAAGGCAAAAAAATCTGTCCGCACAGCAAATCTGCCACTGCCTAGAGGAAGGCTGAAGAAAACCTAGATAGAAAAGAACTTAGAATCGAACATAGAACAAAATTATTTACCTATTAATTTTGCATTATTCATTTCAGTTTTTTTTAATTCATCTTAAAATAAAATGGGTGCGTGTACTTAAATAGAAGAGAAGTTATACTTCTTTGACATAAATAAAAATTTAATAATAAATCGGATAATTTAATTTAAATTTATTAATTTTTTTAATATTTTGTATTTTCTTAAAACACTTTATATTTTGGTCAAAGAATTTTTATTCAATTTGTTTACTAATTATAGAAATGTTTATAAATTTCATAATTTAATGTTTAATAATCCATGATAAATTAAAAAAATATATATTTTAATTTATATCAGTTATATTGGAGCAATTGAAAAAGAAACGAGCACATTTTTTTTCACTACTGTTGTTAAGTTCTCATTCAAAATAACGCCATCTAGGCACAACGCGGCGAACCATATTGCTTACCAAACAAGTTGATTAAGGAAACGGTTCGCCGGCTTGTCGCAAAAACAAATTTCCAGTATAAAAACAAATTAACCATCACCTATGGGCAATAGGTTAGGTACGTACTGTTGCTATTTGTCTTTAATTTAATTAGATTTTCCTTATTATAATTTATTTATAAATAACGTTTATATGGTAAGAGGTAAGTACCATTAATTTCTTGCTGTCCTTTTAATTGTATGTAAAGGTGTCTTGACCATCATAAAAGATCCTCCTAAAAGGGAGGTACATATTTTAACTTTACCTGTGCATTATTGCAATGGAGTAGCAGTAATTAAACAGCTGAGGGTTAAGGTTCATTCTGGAGTACAAACACGTGGAGAGGAAATCTTGAAGCTGGTTTTCAGGGACACCTAGAGCGAAATAAATACACGTAAATAAGCATTGCTTTGTGTAGCGAATTACTATCAGAACTTAGGTAGGTATATAGAGTGACAATATATTTCAGCAAGCAATTTATGTTATGTTCTTTTATCTGTCTTTAGAAACTTCAGTAGGTAAGTGTTCAACAGTCTACTGGCAGTACCTCTTGTTCTATAACTAAGTAAAGTCTATATGTGAACACTGGATGTATATATAGTGTTTTTGGATATTAGGTAGTAGGTTATAAAATTTAGCAGATACCTAATTTAGCTATTACATCAACATCAAATAGCTGTAAATGTAACAGCAAAATTAAAAAAAATGTAAATATACATTAACTTCGTACGCGGATTCATCCGCGTGGTATGTTGATAACAAGTATGTGTTATTCCAGACTATTATTTATCCTTGTACAAAATTTCAGAACAGTAGTTGTTGCGTGAAGGAGTAACAAACATCCATCTGTCCATCCTCACAAACTTTCGTATTTATAATATTAGTAGGATTGATATAATGATCTGAAAAATAAACCGAAATAAAATATTAAGAAAATTTGGATATCATTTTCTTTAGGTAACTTAAGAGGTGCACTCAAAAGAAATTACCGATCTTTTTTACAACAAAGGGGAAAGGGGTGAGATGCACACTGATTCTATTGAAAACTAACACGCGATAAATGTTCCATCGTTCCTTAGCAAAAACTTGCTTTTAAGTAATTAACTAAACACATCTACTCAAAGTTATTTGAAATATTTAGTAAATAAATATTATAACATACATGATGTGAGGATTTTCATAGTTTTATTTTTTAAAATATTCCAAAGAAATTGCGCTAAGATGAGTGTTGAAATGAATCTCGTAAGTTAATTCAAGGCATATAAATTTAAAATGAATATGTTTTGTTTTCTACTTTTGTAACATTACGATGTACTGAGTAGTTATGGTGTAGTTTTATGCAGTTGACGAACATATGAAGTTATTTAATTTTATTTATTTAGGGTATTAGTTATATACCTACTTCGTACGTTGTTACACATTATTGATGATTTAACATTTAAATAATTTCTCACTCATGAGAGTTTCTAATACTTCATCCGCCATTTCTTGGTGAGTGGGCAAGAAAACGGAGAAGTTGGCATCATACGGCAGCTGGCTGGCTTTTGGGTAACTTGGCAACTGCTTCAAGTTCTTCACCGGAATTGTCTGGGTGTTATCATCTGCACTAAATCGGCTCATTATTTCGGCACCAATTTTTGCATATTTCTTGGGCTAAAAATATTTCTGAGGTATATTATACAGGAAAAATGTAATAAGAAGGTTGGCGAATTATATTAAGGACAAATATGCAAAGAAAGTGGTGCAAATTATCTACTAAAGTTGTACTATGGTTTTAAAGTTCCATTTGTAGCTCGTCATAACAAGCCAGACCGTGAAAAGTTATGGTTCTTATCTCAAAAACTACTTTGGACGGACTTTGATAAAATAGCTACTATTCTCTAAATTGGAATAAATGTAGTTGAATAAAGTAACATGTCCAAGTTAAATTAGTACTTGAATAAGTCAAAATATTTATTTCATCATAGGAACATCGAGCTCGAGAAATTCAGAAGGTTACATAGTATGTAAATTGAAATTATAATATGTATACACATATTCTTATTAAGATACCTTAAAATTGCTTAATTACGGTAATTATTGGTTAATTAGAAGCGGGCATAAGCGTGGGCAAACATTTATAAATACATACAAAGATCTATAAAATGTTGTATACTTGCTTGAAATGCTTAACGTTTTAAAAAGAGTACCAGTATTTTTCTAATAAACAATGTCTATCGACACATTGGGTACTACCATGGGATTGGCTATTTGATTTTTATACTACTATATTACTGCAGTATTATGTAATGATCATATTATATTAATTTTATTTCGGTTAAGTGAGCTGTTGATTGCTATAAAAATATGTTAGAATATTTGTATGTTAATTTGTTAAGTGTTCGGGTCAAGTCCTGCAAGCTTAATCAATACCCACTACCTGAAATTGAAATTTTGCGTAAACCTTCCGTCCTGATGATAACGCACTTTTATATGATACTATGTTCAGGGTTGGCTCAAAGGGATAAAAATACAGTTATGAAATTGTATGTGTTCGTATTATGGCTCAATAATTAAAGCTTGTGTTTGTGAATATTTGAATAAAGTTTGTTTGAAGTTAAAAACACTTACTATGAATTCATCGGGCACAGCAAAGGTTGCATTATTTGCGCCTTTTGGGGTGAGCATAGTCTCTCCGGGACGATCGAAGAGCAGCTGCAGACTTTTATCTACTTCCGCCATTTTAATCAATAAAATTAAACTATCGAACTTTAAACTAAACTAAACACTATTCCACTCCACAGACTGTGAAGTAAATAAGACGTGGACAGGGAAGGTGATGATTATATAAGCTTTATTTAGAGAAACGCGTGCAACACAGATCAGCGCGCAAAACCACAGGAAAATGATAAAATATAGGAAAACTCAAAACGCTTGTAAACAGACTCAATACTCAACGCTCTACAAATAATAACCTTACAATAATGTGACTGGAATGGCTTCAAACTATTGGATCTCGTGTCCCTTTTTTACCTTGAATAAGTTAATGCTTGACATACATAGATCCCACTTGATGGCAAGTTGCAATAATGTCTAAGATGTTGCGTGCACTAAGTATACATACTATGCCTATTCACTTCTCTTGAATTCATATCATACGTGGGCGAGAACATCTCTTATAACTAGGGTCTAGGGCATGTTTCACGACTTCTACCAATGTGGTAGTGCATAACGTTTTTAAATAAATAAATAGATTAAGAGTTGTGAGGGGGTCAATGTAGCTCGAATTTGTTCCCGAGAATATGTACATATTATTTGTATATGTCATACCTTCTCTCCAGGATTTTAATAAAATTAAAAACCTTTTAATTTGCGCGAAAGTTATATGTTTTTACTTAAAATATATTGGTCACTTAGTTAAAATCAGAAATGTAACTCTTAAAACAATTATTTACAAACCGTAGCTTAATCATAAGACCCTATCTATAAAATCAGCCTTTCTATTTTATAATGATATACATACAAGATTATTTATAATCACATGCTACTTTTTGACAAGTAGGCAAGATCTGACCCCAAACTAAGCGTTAGCTTGTACTATGATGATCAGACAACTGATAAACATTAATATATATTTATAAATACATACTTATATAGATATTTACACCCTGACACACAAAACAAATATTCCTACTCATCACAGAAAAGTTTGACCTGGATGGGAATCGAACCCACGACCTTTGATGTAGCAGTCAGGTTCAAAATTAACCAACCGGCCTGTCAAGTCAGTGCATGGTTAATAATGATTTTCACCGTAGCCAGTGGTCATTAAAATCTGATCCTCGGTTTTAATTAATGTCTAAACCAGTCACAAGCCCAGCCACAGAGAATGTTCGACCGGCCAAGGTTAGGCCACAACGGTACGCGTGCATTGACTATTTCGTGATCTTGGTACCAATATTATCCCGCTGGTAACCAACGCTTACCAAAGTTTTAACAATCTTAACGTAATCATTATTAAAATGTGTGGTCTAATTTACACATATAAGTGAAAGTTGGTGAAGTTGTAATAAGTGACTAGTGGTAAAAAGTTATGAGCGCTCCCGTGTTTTGGGGGGCGCGTAAGGACATCGGTTCTAGTAATCGATAGCATTTGTTAAGCCACATCGGAGGTGGATGGACGGTATAAAAACTTTCGACACTTGGATTCGTCACTAGCCCTAAACGTATGACGTAATGACGAGGGACCCGTGTTCAGTAGGGGGTCATGAATGGGCTGAAAGGTAGCCTACGAGAGAATGAGATGAATATACATATATCAGATAGGGATAGGGCGAGAAATACAAGTACAATTTTATACTGAAATTTAACCATGTGGAAGAGAGAGTGTAAAGAAATTAGTGGACTGTGTTAATGACACATTAGTGGCAGCCAACTGGGTCAAGATGTGAAGCAGTGAATTACTGAGGTGTCGGCTAATATAATTTACTCGCAGACAAACTAGATGGCGTTGTATATTCATTCGTAATCACAGTTGACTGTAAAAGGTCATTCTTTTCATGAACATTTTACGTGTCGCCGAAAAAAATTGTGAAAGTTTGTAAGGATGGGTGAATGGATGTTATCAATATTGGCAAAAAACGAGCGGAGCTGCGGGCGGACCCTAGTATGTTATACTCAGAAATAACACATAACCAACTTGTTATTATGACATGTGGACGAAACCGCGGGAGGAAGCTAGTTCTCTGCATTCTCTAATTGAACGTATCGGAAAAAACGTAGGAGATAAAAAACCTATTATTCGTGTTATAACATAACTGCGTGTGGGCTTTTCTTGTTGGGATATTATAAGGATTTCTTATAGCTTTCTATTAAGATTCTAGCCTGCGGATAGACAGACAGACAAACAGTGAAACTAAATCTAAATGGAATTTTCAAGACAAGAGTGAATAGGCTTCTTCTAAGTTAATGCGCTCTACCATCTAAGACTACATCGCCACTTACCATCAGGTGGGATCGTAGTAGGGTTGCCAACTATACTGTATTATATAGTATTATACTGTATTTCGGGACTCCATACTATATACTATTCAAAAAACATATACATAGTATACGAAAGTACTATATTTCAGAAAACAGCAATTTGTATGTTAAATATATATGTATATATAAATATTATAACACTAGAACTAATGAAAAAGAATTACACAATTTTTAACGTGCCTTTTGCTCGACTGGCGAAATGTGTGTGAAACAAAAAAAAACTTAAAAAAACAAATGAGTTAAAACTGTAACTAATATTTATTCTCTCCATAAAGTACTATATTTTTTAAATCGTACTATATTTTTATGGTCTAATTTTATAAAATATTCAAACAAAAAATAGTTGGCAACCCTAGATCGTCATGCATTAACTTATAATATGTAAAAAAATCCAGAATCTTCCATAGTTGGTGGCATTTTCGATAGGAAAAATTATTCAATGTATACTTTTCCGTTTAATACTGAACACAACGAACTTTCTTAAGCGATAAAAGTTTTATATCGTACCCAAACTTATGGCTTTGCCTTTTACTCGGCGTGCAGTATTGAAAAAAATGTTCTAAAGGTTTTATCAGCGATCCTAAACAAGTAAAACTAATTTTGTTCATACTTTGTTGTTAGATTTGAGTTATACCAATGTTTCCCGAAGGTCATATGAACGAGGGGCCCCGAGGGCTAGGCTATAAAAGGGTTAACAATTTGGTTTTTGAGAGTTGACTGAACTATCTGAATATGATAGTGAATATAGAATTATAAATTATTGAAAGAACAAAAATGTTGGCTTAACTTCACAATCTATATGTACTAATAATAAAACTGTAATGGGGTTAATTTTGTACATTAAGTATTTTTTTGAATTTTTTTGTTATCGATATAGAGACACGAAACATTTTTTTTTGACACAAAATAATTTTTTTATTGTCTGTCTGTCTGTTCGAGCTTCACGCAAAAACCACTGGACAGATTTAGATGTAACTTGGTATAATCGTAGTTTAAAACCCGAGAATGGTTATAGGATGTGTTTTATCCCAGGAAATGGCTAAGTTCCTAAAGGATAACAGGTTAAAATTAGCATAGCAACACCGAAACCAATGCACCAATTCAGATGAAAATTTGCATGTTTGTGGCTTATGTAAGGACAATGGTAGTAGGATACTTTTTATCCCAGAAAACTGCTTTGTTCTCGAAATAATAGGTTAAAGTTAGTATGGCGACTCTGCAACCGCTGGACAATTCTTCTTCCGAAGTAAAGTGAAGGCAATTTCTATTACCGTATAAAATGTAATGCTTCCAGGAGTTGTACGTTGTCTGTAACCGTTTATTAGTAAATTGGCGTGGCTAAGGCCAGAATTATGAACTTTCCAGTAAGACTATTTGTACTTTGGACCCATCATGGTAAAGAAGAAAACTGCCGAGCAGTTGCGATCGTGTTTGGAGATGACGTGATCCTCAAATGACTTGGTTTTACTAGGTACAAATCCCGCATGACCCATACTCGTTATATGGGAAGTAAGATTTTGCCCTCGATCTTATGGGAATAATGAATCACACACAGCCTTGCACCAGGTATTTCTGTGATATACGATGGAAAACACAAATAGACCTAGTATCATACCTACCTTATTACCTAGCAAATAGCATGGAATAGCGTCAAGCGAAGACACTGAACCCTATGATACAGGCTTAGCTAGCTTAGGGGTCAGGACTAGAATGTTAAATGTATGTTGAGTTACTAAAATAAAGATTTTTATTATTGTCACAGGAATAGGAACCCTATATCTCAGCTCTCAGCTATCTCTTTTATGAAGCGAGCAAAACGAGATACCACCCCCTCGCAGGCATTCAAGTGAAACGGGTACAGCGCTTATCCGCCGTAGATAACGTTTGCGGATGAATAGACTTTCGTTGATTTACGATACTTCATAGCATGAGTCGGCAACTTTTTTCGAGGACCACAAATGTTATAAGGATATTGGTGCGACCCACATTGGACAAAGTACGGGGTTGCCGACCCCTGGTTTATAGCTTTGAAGCGCTTAGGCCCGGTGGTTTGTGCCGGTTGTAAGTGGCTGGTCGAAAATAGCATCGTCGGGCGCGGATACGGGCGACCTCTGATGATTAAAACTCCATAACGCTTTCGTACTTCGAAGCGCAATTGAAATCGGTACCGATTGTTATAGTTAGATGGTACACTTTTAAGTCTTGGCGGGAACCCGTAGACAGTTTAAACATTCGACATTTTGACTTAATCCCACCACCGCATTGGATAAGGTGGAGAATGCTCAAGACTTCCTCAGTCACGAGGAGGTACACAAAATCAGTAGTGGGCCATTAACAGTTAAAGCCAACTCCTGCACCAATCCACATAGCAAAATCGTGTTACAGTATTCTTAAAACATTACGAGAGATCCATACTCAATAGTAGATTAATGGTTTGAAGTTAGCCGGTTAGACCCTGGCCATTCTTGGTCTTGATAATTTTCTTGACGCGTAGTTACGGCCGAGTGACGTCACCCGGCAGTGCCGTAACAAGATTACACGGTATTGCTCATACGTAATTTCTATTAGTGTCTAGAAATAGCCGTAACATCCTCTTAACGCAACGACTATCAGCGGATAAATACCTTTCTGGTCCTCAGGTGGTTTTGTACTCAAGCCAGAGTATTATATAAAAAAAAAAAATGGAAAATACTTGGCCAGTATGTGCCATCGTCATTACAGGACAGCTATCTCACTGCTAGGCTCAGTCTTCTCTCGCAATGTGAAAGTGACTGGCCATAGTCCACCGCGCTGGCCAAGTGCAGATGGTTAGGTTGCACACACCGTCAAGAACTTCATGTGAAACTGTCAGGATTACAAATTTCATCACAATGTATTCCTTCACCAAATCTAGTGATCTTCTAATACACCCAACTTTGGAAATCAGGAATACGTGCACAGAACCCAGTTCCTTTCCGTTTTGGGGAAGTTTAAACCATTAAGCTATCAGTGCATTTGTCTAGTCTATAAATCCACAAAGGACATTTCTCAAAATAATTCCTTTCATCTGAGCCCGATATTATTTCAAAGATCTTGAATAAAAAATATCATTAAACTTTCTTTGAGTTTACTCGATCTATTCCTACATCGTTCCGTTTTCATTTCATCTCAAATCTAAGGATAGCCTGAAGGTTTGATACCCGTCTCCTATTTACAATATCTTGTACGATAAAAATTCAGCACCACAGAATCTAATATTTTTTCAATTTATTTTGTGAGGCATTCTATGAAAAAATTACTTAGAATATTTTTGTATCTTGTATTTATCTAGTAACCTAGATGTGAGAATATAGAATGTTTCGTGATATTATCATCACAAAACGAAGGTCTGAAGATTCATCAGATTTTCCTAAATTTATACCATAGTTTAATTAAATAATTTGCACTGAGAACAATTTCAATGTATGCAAAGTCAATTAAATACTCGTCAAAAACTGCTCGTCACATGTCCGCAGCTTGGGATCACATGACAAGCATCAGCAAAGAAATCATCGAAATTTATACGTTTACTAAGAAGTTAATGTTGTAATGAATTTCTTTCTGGTATAAGGTCTTGCCGGCTGATCCTCGTATTGCCAAATAATTTCCGAAGTCGTTCGATTGCAATTCAGCTGGAATTTGGAATTCTCAATTATATTAACTGTGCTTCAGTAGAACTTCAACTCTATATAATGGGAATACGGTTGACATTTTGTTAACGAATGATTTTCGGATGTATGTAAAGACAGATCACAATAAATACCAGATTGCGCTTAACGATAAAGTCGCTACGATATCGTTACGACTTGCGCTACGAGAATCGGCCGGCTAGCTAACCGGGGATAACTAGAAAACTATACCTGATAACTTCCAATGAGGTATGCTGCGTTGAGCCGAAGAGTTTCGTTGTTGCTGGTGTAGAAGACGATTTTCTTCTTAGGATTCTTCTCCAATTCCTCATTGAGCTTATTGCAGAACTGGTACAGATGACAGAGGTGGTAGGGCCCGAAGTCGAAGTAGAAGTTCTCGTAGACTATGTCACCTTCTATGTGGAAGTACTTGCTGTTTCGTGTCGGCTTTGGCTTGTACCCAGTCTTCAGAGTGGCGAAATACAATCTATCTGGAAGACGAAAGATGTGGTAGTGCGATACAAAATTAAATCCGCTTGTTTTTAGGTTTTGTCCGACGACTAATATTTTTAGTTGCATGTCGCATTACACTCGGTGAATTAAACTTATATTTTCCCACGCATATTTTTATACTTTTGTATAATCTATAATAATAATTTTTATTTATTTATTTATGTAAAAAACCTTAAAGGATATTTTTTACAAAGGGTGGACTTAATGCCTAGTGGCATTCTCTGCCAGTCAACCCATGCTGAAGGTGAGAGTTTGTG
>DWJZ01002833.1:0-18417 GCA_018249125.1 Asbolis capucinus
CATTATTATGCAAAATATTATTGCCTCTCGGTGCGCTCATGCAACATTCAATCTTTTTATGCTTTAGCTACACTGTGCCAAATTTTTTCTATTAGAAGACTTTGTTATTGGTGAATATAAATACGAGTACGTACAGTTAAAATTAACCTCTGAAAATTACATGAACAAACATTTAAATACTTTTTTCACTTCTATTTTAACATGAAATTGTAATTAATCAGCTACTTGTCTTTGTTTCTGTCGTAAGAAAATTTACAATAAAGTTGAACTGGGTTTAACTAAATAAATTGCAATTTTGTTATGTTTTAGTTTAATTTGTCTATTATTGTTTTAACTTATTGGCATCACGCTATTTTGTTTTTTTTCCTACTGTTCAATTGATTTTAAATAAAATATGTACGTATTATTAAAATCAAATTCCCTGCAAAATCAATGTCAGTTAAAGCCTTCTAAAGAGTGACGTTGAGTTCTAAACAACTGAGGGTAGTCTAGAAGTTTTGGGGCGGCGTAGAATACAGATCTAAATCTGATACGAACAGACGCGAAGGAATATATTAATTAACTAAATATAATATCTAAATTATATCTAATGTATGCTCATTTGTCGGCTCTTTTTATGGGAATATTATCTTCTATCAATATTAAAGATAATATTAAACCAAGATAATATTTCACTTAAAAGATTATAATATTTTAGGTTTTCTACACCTCTTAAGTTCTATTAATAAATTGTTGTTGAAATTTGATTTATTTTATCTGTTACAACACGCTTAAGAAAAAAGCGGTGACGGTATTACTATTACCTCAATAAATTGTTTTATATTTATTTTTATGATCATTTGAAATTAATAGCTTTACATTCTATTAACATTTACTTTTATTAACCTACAAATTGTATTGAGTAATTTAATAATCAGCACATCGACATATTTCATTCAAAATACTTAAAAGTCAATCCTCGTAATTTAAGGCCCGCGAGAATAAAAACAGAAATTAAATATTACATAATTTAATTTACAAAGGTACAAGAAAAATGTCGAGGCACAGAATTTATTTTGGACGCCGGCTATAAATTATAACTGCTTCCGATCTTTAAAATGTTGATGCTACGTAGAATAGCAGGTTGCTTCTAGATAACTCAGGCGTCGCCCGTAAATTAGATAAAATGATTTTTGCTATTTGTAGACCTCCCTCTAGTGACATATTGCGAAATTTCGACACAGAATCTCACGTGACATTGAGCAAAATGCTCAGAGATATTTTGTTATATTCTTTATAAATACATTTAGTTGGCGACTGCTTACATTTACAGACATCATTTAAAAACTTTGCCAAGAGCTCTCCTCTCTTCACGTGAGATTGGGTGAGATTCAATTTAACCCTGAATAATTGTTGGACGTCCCCTAATATTGTTTATTCTCTTCTTTAAGACCAATGGAGCGGACTTGATTGTAATGTGAAGAACTAATCTCGTGCTGTTGATTTCTCTTCGAGTCGTTGCGTCTGCCTGAACAACTCTGTATTTAAGACCTATTTATTTATTTATTTTTATTATAGCAATTTAAAGTGACCGTTTTTAAATAAATTATTATACATAGTATCTTGTATTATTTGTTCATCCTTATTTAACTTATACTGCGATTAAACTTAAAATCTATAATAAATTAGTATTTTATGATACGCTCTGGAAAGTTTAATTAATAAATAGGTGATTGTTTTATAAAAATACTTAATAGAGAAATGTTTAGAGCCAGCCCAGCTGTTCTGTTTCGTTGACAACACATCGGTGACCTTTGGTAGTTTATAAAAGGTGGCGGTTTTGATACTTCGAACAAATTAGGTAATCTGGTATTGCATTAGAATTACCTTTGGTGGTTTAAACAAAGCGACGGTGCCCATTTACTATACCGCGGCTCCACTGTTTGTTCGTCTGCTATTCCGATAGCAAACTACTCATAGAATTATTTCGTTTTTTTTTTATACAAAAATTCTAAAATAGTATTACAGCTTATTTTAACTCATGTGCCTATTATTATAGGTTCCGAGAGTGTAGTAGAATATTAACAAACCTAGGCATTATTTAACCAATAAAGCCGATCACAGATAGGTGTAGTCTGTCGAGACTTTAGGCTTTATCAAGGAATTTCTTGAAATATTTGTTAATAAATTTATAATTTGTGTAGGAACTATTGTATTGTAAAATTTTGACTTTCGGTAAGTCAGCTTTTGGCTCCTACGACAAAATATACAATTTTCATTTCATGTCAAATATTGAGATATGAATTTAATAACATACAATCCTTGTTGTACTCAGAAATGTATTATACACATTGCAATAAATTGTCTATACATACAGTTACATATTCAACTGTCAGAGGGACTAGGGTAAATTCAGGTTGTGAAACTGTCAAAATATTTGGTACTTGTACAGCAGATTGAAGTGTGTTTACAGCTGGACGGAGGACTGCCATTATTACTCTTCAAACTCTATCTTATAAAACCACAGTTTACTCGCTATTACATTAAGAACAATCGGCTCTCCTGGATAGATATCACAAGATTCCATTTTATCTGCTTCTTCATTCTCTCCATTTTGCCATCCTCCTTCACATTCTTCTTTTATCCGTTTTAAAGTGGTGTTACCTTTATGTGAACCTACTGAGGTCCCGACCCCGGTTTCATCTACGGTGTACTGTTCCCTTCTTTGTCTATGAGTATATTCCCGTCGCGTGCTGATTGCAATAAGCGAGACTGTCAGTTCTTTCTTGGTCGGTAACAAGATGACATCCCTCCCTGGTCTTGTTAAACGTCCGTGGGCAACAGCAACCACTTACCATCAGGCGACCCATAAAGAAGGCGATAATCGGAGCTGAGATCTAGCTTTAAGCCAGTCTCAAGGTCAGCAACTTAAGAATGTGATGTGGGGTGAAGGGTGGCGATGGAGAGCGGTTGAAGCGGCGGATGCCATCGTTGTCCATCGACCTGCCGATGTCCGTGCTGCGGCAGAAGCTGAGCTTGGAGAACGAGAGGAAAATGCACGCCCTCCGAGCAGTCGCCAACCGAAACTATCTCAATGATATCGGAAAACGTGGTACGTTGTTTTTATATAATCATAGATGTAGCTGTGTATGGGTGTGGGCAAGTGGGCCTACGCGCCCACACCCACGGGATCTCACTTAAAGGGCTTTTTTTGTTGTCGAGGAGAAAATCTTCATAATATAGAAACTGCCCTTGCTTACTTTCGGAAAAAAACCAGTTATCGCTAATGAATTATCAAAGTCGGTTCAGTCGGTCAGACAAACAGACAAATAGTTAAATATTTTATTTCTTTTTATTATTGATAATGGGTACAAATACCAATTACTAATAGTTCCGTATTTTCATCGAAATAATATCAAAGAGAAGACAATATATTTAATTTCCAAAGGTACTTTATTAAGGGATAATTATTTTGAATTACTATAACATAAGAAATTATTTTACTGTTTGTATACAAATTCAGAAAACCTCGTGTTATCAATATACATATATATTATAAATCTACAAGCACGCATATTATCTGAAAACGAAACCATAATTAGTGCAACAGACAGACGAATAAACATTTTTTATCATATTAGTAAAGTTTATAAAAAACTACCATAACATATTTTAATTGTGACATGATTGAATCATAGAATTGTTAGTGGTAATAAAAATCAAGTCAGAAGTCTGTGTCACAGTCTAAGTATCAAGTTCAGGAAAAAATATATTTGCCTTAATTTGTTTTATTTATTACTGTACTTATGTCACTGTACTACAGTGTCAGTTTTCAGCTGTCTCACTTCTAAGAATTATATGGTTAGCGAACAAATAACACGATTCAACATTTTTGCTGGTTCTTTAAATATTATATTAGATGTCCTACAAATACGATTATTTAGAACACGAAAGTTTTTGGGGATGGATGGTTGGATGGACATTTTCACGCTAAAAGTATTGAGGGTATATTAATGAAATTTGACTTAGAGAAATGTCACGGTCTCGAATACATAGGCTACTTTATATCAACATACGGAGCGAAACTGCGGGCGTAAACTAGTATTTTATATACATACATATGTTATAGTTATTGTTTTTGTTTATTCGTACAGATTAGCTACCACTGGAAATACATAACCTGCAGAATGGTCAAAATCTGTAGTTAATCTATATCTGAGTTCAAAAAAATTACTCATTCGAAAATTTTTGTATTATAGATTTTTGGCTGTTTTGGATAAACGATTGCTTCTTATAAAGTATTAAACAAATACACAATTGAATTTCATGATATGGCGTAATTCAAAATTAAACAATCCCGGAGAAATATTCTGATGAACTTTGAAAATATGGTTGAATAATATTAATATAATATAATTTTAAGAAAAGGTGTATTATGCCGTAGATGCCTGATGGGCATCTTTTCTTTTGGACATGTCGATAGGTGCAGTCTGAGCATAATTTAATAGTGTACTGGTTGGTTAATTGCACATACAGTATTCAATTAAATTTATATTTTAATAAGTATGTCGTTAAAAAATTACATCTTCAACAACATTTGCACTCAAGATTCAAATGTAGTGAATCTGTAACCTAGAACTCTATTAATACTATTTGTACTTTTCCAGGTTTCCTGTGGAGCCCGCCCGCCGACACCGGATATTTCTAGATTTGAATCTTGCTGCTTCAACTACTCCACTTCTATAAAATGTATAAGACAGAATCCTGTACGATCTCAAAATAATTTTCATAGTTTCATAGTTGCTCTTTGTATTTTAAATATAAAATTCTATGTTGTAGATAATATCGTATCAAATAGATTAGATTAAGAAATGATGTATACGTAGAATGTTTAGACCTTATAAATTTGAGGTGAATACTTCATATTGTTCAGTCGATGCCTTTTAGTACTTTAGTAGTTGTTCAATATTACTCCATTATTGTATTAAGTAGATTTCAAATGTATAATCCATGTTAAAATAGTTCAAGGAAAGAGAATCGGAACACTTTTCATTGTGAACCTGGCTGTAAAAATAAAATTGTAACAATAAATACAGATTAATAATGCTCCGACTGTCAAATACAGATTATTAATGTGCCAACCATCAAATACAGATTAAGAATGCGCCGACCACCTTTATTTTTTTTTAATTAAGTGGTTTGATTCATCCAGAATAATAGATGTATCCTAAATCTGATGTAATTGTAGAAATTGCAATAAAACATCTTTAAAATAAATCAAAATAAGTTTTATTTATTATAGCTACCGATACGTTCTACCCCTATATGTAGTACATTGCTATTGTAGTATAGTTCAAATAATTTGAACCGAATTCAGGTAGCTACTAACTAAATAATGCTGTACTATACACTTAATTGTTTAACCAAATTGAACTAACAAGCACTACTGATTAACTTCATTGTTCCGTTATACACTCATATAAGTAAGATATTGATTTCTTAATACACATAAATTAACAGCATCCTTTGAAATTCCCAATATATTACAACGGCTGTTAGAACAAAAGATAGGAAACAGATCGGAAAGCAAAGGATTTGCGCGACCACCTGCGATAAAAAATGTACATTTGAAAAGATGCCTAAGAAACTCAAATATATTGTTGGGTGCTTAACACACACACTTCTGAGTATTTGTACGACCACAGGCGATTGTACGAACGCCGTATCCTGATGCACTCAACATATTCAGTTATATTAATCAGCATAATACGATTAATCTTGCTGTCTTCATATTATTTAGACAAATACGATCAAATTGCTTTCCTTGTGTTATTCGCGCCATAATGTACGCACTCTCGCCGTCACCCAACATTTTTTAGGTTAGAATTTCATCTGTCATCACAGATTATTTATTTAATATATGACTGAATTTTACAGGATCAAATAAGCTTTGGTATGTTTCTAGAACTAAAACAACTGCTAAGAATAACATCATACTCATTTAATAATTACCTAAAAATGAAATAATAAAACTTCGATCAAGAACATGACATCTAGATCTAGATGTCGCGTTTCATAGAAATTTAACACAGAATATTGTTCGAATGAATATACACTTATGCATTCATATATCTTCTTTGAATTACCAACGAACTATGGAAAAGTTAATAAACATTTTAAGTTCGATCCCATTGTAGCTAGTAAGTACATTACACCCATTGTACCTAGTTGGATGTAATAAAAAAGAAAAAAACTTAATCAACACTAAAACGGTTATTTGATTCTCATTTTATAAATTATTAATTATCTTTTTACAAATAGATCAAGTGCCTTAGAATCCATCTTATCTTTAACTCAAAAATTCTAACATACCATACATTTTACTAACTTTGAAATATTTTGATAAAATCTTAGCGTTAAAACATTTCTACGTAAAATATTTGGCAAATTAAACATTTTTAAATGAAACATTGAAGTAGAAAAGTACAAAAAAATTATATTGCTTCAAGCAGATAGAATGAAATTGAAGAATCATGTATGAGTTTAAAAAAAAAAAGGAAATAGATTTTTTTTTAATGTTCTTATGAAAAGTATAGAAAAATATTCAATTTAATAAGCAGAATTGTGTATTTATCGTGTATACAAAAAATATATTTATTACAATAACAATATATAAAAGCAATACCTAATATAAGTTCCATCGAACTTTAGTACATAATCTCTACACAGAGTATGCCTGAGTACACCTAGATGTTCTCAGTAATGAGGAAGGACGAAGCGCTCAGTAGCGAGTAATTGGTAGAAATCCATCCGCTCGTATTCATTAAAAAACTGTAACAGGAACCTTAGAAAGATAAACATATAAACGTAAGTGCCGTCATGAATAATATAATTAAATTAATAACTTCGGCAATATCTGAGATGATAGCGCCAAATGTTTCGTTTCCCTTCTTATATTCATTTTTTTTAACGTTATTCGGAGTAAAGGAGACTAAATAGAGAAGTGTCATATACACCTGGTTGAAACCATTTTGTTTTCCTGTAATAAATAATATTACAGGACTTGAAATCATTCAGGAACAAATTCTAAAGGTTAGCCTCAAAAATATGTATCAAGTGATGTTAAGTAGAACCTACTGTTTAAAAGGTAAAAAATAAAACCTTTTATTTGTAAGGAAATAAGTTTTTTTTCGTCCACTGAAATTTTTAACTCCCAGAAGAGAACGAAATACAAACTGTTATCCTTTTGTTACCTTTAGAGAATGAATATTGTAAAATCCAGTAATCGAACTGGTCAGTCACTGACGGGACCGTTCAGCTCCAACTGACAGTTTCTCCATTCATGAAGAAGCGAGTCTGTGCATGTATTAACATTTTAACTTAACCTCATGGTTGTATCCAGTGTCTGTGCCAGAGGAGAACCATGAAAGCCAGTGGAAGCAAACTAGTTTTCTGGACTTAAGGCCTAGTACTGTATAAAATTCGTACTTATTTTAAAACTATGTATACAACATTACAGGGAGCAGTTTACAAGTTGCTGCAGGTTTACAAGTTTGTTCAAGTCAAAAAAATAGGCTTTTACTTGGTAGTGCGTCACCATCAAAGATTACGTCACCACTTACCATCAGATCAGGTGCTTGACTACGGTAAAGCGGACTTATTGAATGTAACATTAGGAAAGACGCCTGTCTAGCATATTTGATATTCCTATAATTAAGGTATAACTGTAGTACTAATATTCTGAAAAACTTATTATTAAAATAACGGTAGCACAGCTTAGATAGCGTTATCTGATATCGGTGTGATCGTATATCGAATGATGTACTAGAATTTGCAATAATACTAATCTGTGGCGATATCGTTCACGATTAAATTTTGACACCCACTACACTATCTTCGGCTAATTAGCTGCATTAAGATTTGAATTGGTTAACTTTTTGACGTTTGATGTATTAGGTATTACCAAATAACGGAAAAGAATACGCTATATTATTTATCATATTGTTAATAGAATAAAAAATTGATATAGTTCCATTTTTATCGTTTTTCCAATTTATAAAGTATTTGATAAAATTGTAGCTTCTAGAATATATAGTAAAAAGTAATGTTACTTCTAGTAATTTTTACAACACCTAATTATAATTAAACTACTTATAATATCAAATTTACGATTTGAATCCACTAACTACTGAAAGGCCTGCAGCATACTTTTAGTTCCTACGCATTGTTAAAGGGTTTGTGACCAACAAAAGTGCACGAAGTTTATGACAACCCAAAGTAATACAATTCTTTAGGTTGTTATCTATGACAACCGGCAGCTCTACGTGCCCTCTGAAGCACTGTCGTATTACCACTAACCTTATAGCAGCACCTCATCCTCCATCGCGGTCGTTACCGTCTAAGTCTTCTGATCAAATCATCGTAAACTGGGATTATGGAGACTTAAAAAAATTGCATAAGTACATCAAACAGTATTCACGATCGTCCAATTCTCATTTCCCATTGCTAGTAGAAATGTTTGTCCAAAAATGAGATATGTATCTGACTGTGGAGTTACTTTTGGCAGAGGCTGGGCGAGGTGCGGTCGCGGCCGAAGCGCAAGATGCCCTCCCTCTCCATCAACAACCCGATGGAGGTGCTGCGTCAGCGGCTGCTGCTGGAAGTGGCCCGCAAGCAGATGCGCGAGGCCAACCAACGGCAAGCAGTCGCCAACAGGGTCTTCTTGCAGAATGTTGGGAAACGAGGTTCGGAATGTTCAAAGTATTACATTTAATATATTTCGATCAATGATCTGAGCAAATGTTAGGCGCAATGATGCAATGGATTTAATTAGATTGAACGTTAACCATTTTTTTTTACTTCTTCTTAGTTTTTTTCTGAATAAATATCTTTGGACAACTCACACAGGCCATTTGACTCCAAACTAAGCGTTAGCTTGTGCTATGGTGATCAGAAGACTGATAAACATACGTGTATAGTTTTAAATACATACTTATAGAGTTATTTACGCCCAGACACAGAACAAACATTCCTGATCATCACAGAATAGTTTGAGCTGGGTGGGAATCGAACCCACAATCTTCGGTGTAGCAGGATCACTAACCACTAGACCATCCGGCCTGACAAAATTAAATAATGATCTCGTACCAACAAAACAGCTATGAACTTATATTTACTGATTTGATTCCTGTTGGTCTGTGTAATAACACTTCAAAAAAATTCTATTACTGAACAAAGGCTACTGCCAAAATTTGCCGTCAAAAGCTAATAAAATAATTGGCACTCGTGTTTAAAAAGGACTCAAGTTGTAACGAAGATTTTTCGGGGAAATTTTAGTCATAAATTTTATATCTAGGGATGTAATTTTTTTGTATTGTGGGTGCCACTGACAACACAAATGCACATCACAAATAATCTGTTATTTGTGGTTGTCTCCACCGGGATATCAACTTGGGATGCCTTCGTAGTACCTTCTACTCTATAAGGACTTTTTATCCATAAGGAAATTTCAAGCCACGGATCGGCAACCTTTTTTATAGGGCCGCAAATGTTATAAGGATACTGGTGCGGGCCACATTTCATGTGTTATCGTCGGGAGGATGAGAAAAAAAACGCCGAGTTGTGATTTGTAAATTAGGTTGGTGTGGAACCCCTAAAATATAAGCAAATTAAGCGAATTTTTGTTTTAAAGGTCTTTGGATGCACTCCGTTCCAGCCAGCTACGACAACTAACTTCCATTCCAAGACCGCATCTCATCAGGTTCCGGAGGAGCCGTTCTGGTAACCATGTAGATGCTGCAACAACGACATTTCGAATTTTATTTAAACATTACGTCTAACCATAGAGTTTATAGTTAACTTCTAAATAATTATATAGACAAAAAACCGTTTCTTCTTTTTAATAATTAATCCCAACGAGTAGAAATTATTAATATAATTAATAAATTATTAGGGAATAGTGTAATTGCGATAAATTATTATAACTTTTTTATTTTCTCTCTGGATTCGCTATTTCCTGCATCATTTAATGATGAACTAATATCAATCAATATGAACCGCAATCAAGGTGAGTCTATTTTCATAAATATTATTATGTTAGTAACGTCTTTTACAAAATAGAGAATCTAGTATTGAAAAATGTGTACAAAAATACATTTATTTCTCATGATTACACCTCAAATATTATGTTCTAAAGTTATTCAAAATAAATATATTACATAAAAGAGTATCTGCTATCCAGCTCAGCAAATACTTCTGCCTTTCTAAATATTATTGGTGGGTGGTAATATTAATTAAATGATGGACGAAATATATCTGACTAGCAGAGCCAAAAATCGTACATCGAATTGTTAAAAATTCTGCATTAAATCTAGATGGCGCTGATATTTAAAGTGCATAGTATGCAAACGTTACGATCGCTTTTGTATCGCCTATTGAGTTTTTGTCGTTTATGAAGGTTTCGTTCATCTAGATAAAACTAGATGGCGCTGGAAAATGACAACTATATATTAATGAAAATAATTGAATTCGTATTGTGTTAACATTTAAAAACAATGATAAATAAATATAATTCAATTGGAACTCATTTGTTCAACTATGTAGAAATGGAACACAAAAGTATAAATGGTTGCCCAACGCCATCTATAATTCTAGACTGCCCCTGTTACATCACTACAATAGGCGATTACGGTTGTATTCTGAACGAAAATAAAATCGAGATTGATTCCGTGACTAATAAAACTATGTAGAACTGTGATACACTGAGCGGCATCTAGCGGCGTCTAGCGAACCAAGACACACCAAAACCCGATGTACGATTTTTTATTTGGCTCTGCTAGTTAGCATATTTTGTCCATGGATAAATCTAACTTTTTAATTAGGAAACAAAAACTATAACCGCTAAGTTGACTAAAACGTACTGTTAACTCTTTTGTGCCAAACCATGTATTACTAGAAATAGTGCTTTACTCATTTTGTTCCCGCACACATTATAATGTTCCAGTAGTATATATTAGTATTTACTATTTTCATAGTATGAAACGCTTAAACAACATATGTAGCTGTGTACAAACAAGACGCTTCATTGCTATATCTATTATTATGTATTTCCTAGTATTGATAATTATGTAAAAAGTAGGACATGTATATTTTTTATTTTTGAAATTTGATCTCTGTTAGCTCAAAGTATAATGCAATGTGTAATAGTTGGTTAATATAAATTTCGTTCAATAAAAATGTTAACTTATCTTTATTTTGTTTCATTTAGTTACATCACTAAATTAGTGCGCCCACGATGTTACGATTAATTCGCCACTTAGCATTAGACAAAGGGTGAGCAACCTGCTGCCCGCGGACCGCATTTTTTAATATTTCATTATGCTTAGCTGGTCAGACACTGTCTCATAACATAAAATAGTACAACATATAAAATAATTATGATACAAAAATTCAGCAAACATATAAAAACTTTACATAGTAACACTAAAATGTTAGGTAGATTTGATTAAGCATAAACAATGCGAATCTATGTGCGGCCCTCTAGCAAAATTCAAATTTAAAATTGGCCCTTTTAATTCAAAAGGTTGCTCCCCCCTGCATTAGGCGACATTTCAAGCAGTTACTTATTCTAAGTACAAAAAGAAATAAAATTCACAATGACTCGGCCTCCGAGATTGTATATGAAGAAGTATAAAAAGAGTTCTACTTCAGGTGGATCACACGCTTCTTCACCAGCGCTTCAGGCTATACAGAAAAGTTATTTGCAACTGCACCATCATCTACCCACAACTGCCTACTACTGGGTCTCCATTCACAAGGCGAGGGGTCTAGGCCATGGTCTACCACGCTGGCCGACTGTGGATTGGTAGATTTCAGGAATGCAGGTTTCACGGAAGCGAATGATAATTAAATTGTAACACTCCATTTGAAAATGAGCGCAGGATTCGAACTCGAGCCTCCCGTTCAAATGCAAATATCCATTAGGCTTAAATGACGAGCTTAATGCTAATGCATTCTCTACCAGACAACCATTGGACAAAACAGAAATCAAAAAAGGCGGTTGATATTACTTATAAACATACATAATATACACAATACGTAACATACATACATAAATACAAACATACATATATTCACCTATATATAAACTTTTTGTATTTGATCGCTATTAATATACATAACAACAGTACCAGTTTTGTTGTACAGTTAAATATACATAGTATTTGACTGTGTGTATTAAGCTGGGAACGTGCGTCACACTTGTAGCAAATTATTTGACAATACGAAAATTATTCAAAGGACGTTACATAAACAGGTCTCTATGTTGTTTTGTCTCCAGCTATGGCATGTAGCCTTTGATGTTGTGCTTTGTTATCGCAAAGGAAAAGTTTGGGCCCACGCCCACTGCTGGCCTTCGACGGCAAAGGAGTTTTTGCTATGGAACTGAGAACTAGGGTGCGTAATGTTGTCGGTTCCAGTTGTCGTTAGATAGCACGCCGAGATATGTTATCGCTGTCCGTGGACATTTACAACAACTCTCTGGAACTAACGCGTTGCCAACCTGTTAAGAAGTATAAAGACACCTAGAGAAGAGAATGACACAAGAGAAGCAGGACGTTACTGAAACAACCGGAATCAATAACAGACAATAGGTAGGTAACCCACACCGACGACATACCGCACACATCCAAAAAAAATCAAATAAAGTACATTGAAATGAAATGCATTTATATCGTCTTAGAAACTAAAAGCTCACTCAACGAAAGTCAAAATGTCATAATAAAAAGTCCCTACATAAACTATAAAATTAATAACCAAATATACATATATATAAACACCTACAATAAAGCTTAAAGTGTCGATAGACAATATCTATCTGTCATTGGCTTTATATACAAATACATATTAAGACTATGTACTAGTGAAGGCCGAAAGAAAAAACAAACTGACGGAAAAAAACATCCGATACTATTTTGGTCTGCTAATATTGTTCATTTCTTTATTATACATATTTACTGTTATAAAATAAATACTCTTAACAAGAATCAATTAATCAGTTGATATCGATATTAATCAATCATTCAAATCATCAATACAAATAACTGGTCAAATTCGGCATATGAAGGATATTTGAGTGAAACTATTACTAGGAATTTTTTGTCAAAACTTTAAAATTATTTTAGAATCTTTGTGTTCATCTGTTTGCCTTTGTTATATCACAGCTAATCTGATTTGAATTCGATTTTATTACATTGCCTTCAGCCTATTGATAGTCCATTATTAAGCACGGGTCTCCCATCTCTCATGAAGTTTTTGCCACTAGCGGTCACCTATCCTCCTACCCACCGCGCCCGCTGTTGCTTATTTTTTTCGATCGCTCACAGTCACAACAAGCCGCCGGGCTACAAGCCCCTACACATTACTTTACACAACATTATATAACACGAAGCCTTTTTAGATAACGATTCTCAAATAAAAAGATATGCAAATACAAAAGCTCTTAGCTATAGTACTTTTCTCCGCTCGTACGAATATATTGCTTCCTTCCTGGCAACGTGGTAGTGCCGCAGCCTGGAGTTACTTGTCGGAGTCCATGGTCGGCGGTGATCACGAACCTCATGTACGTTCGTCTGTGACATAATAAGACAAAAAGGAAACTTTACAGTTGCGCCATGTCTGTGTATCCGTCAGCAGGGAGTCTGTGTTAAGAGTTTTTACCCTTATGCCTATAAGCTATTAGGCATTAGTATACATTCATTACGAAAAGAATTGTATTTTATACATTAGATTCTTACTGTATATATTAATTTTTGTATGCTATCAGTTTGTATTTCTACGTCACCTGTCCACTCGTGGGCCTTCTGGAAGACATTCCAACTAGCCCTTGTACAAATTTTTCTACATGTCTTTTTTCTGTGTGTTTTAATGTGTGTAAAAAAATGGTGTTAATATTATGAATTCGAAAAAAATCTCGGGATAGGTGGATGGATTCGTTACGGTGTCACACAAAAATTACTGAACAGGTCTGAATGAAATTTGGCACAGTGATAATTTGTTCTGCGAAGTAACAAATAGGCTAGTTCTTGTCAGCCCACCAAACAGAAGCCGCAGCTAATACATACATATATCTTACTTTTTTAAGCCAAATATTTTTTTACAAGATAACTCAGCGCTCGACTGCAATCCCACCTGATGGTAAGTAGCGATGTAAGTAATTAATATAAAGTAAGTAAGTAATGTCCACGTTAGCAAAGTAAACGAAAATGTCATAATAAACCTTTGATGGCGCCGGTTCCACCTTTTGACGGCGTTAATTAGCTTTTTTCAACCCTCCATGTACCTACAGGGGATTGAATATACCCCCATTAAGTACCTACACAGTTCTGTTTTGATCACGCCGTTAAATTAGAGAAAATCGTATTTTGGAGCTTGTTTTCAGTTCTATATGAATTACTTCTCACAGATGGTCGTAATATTACATTGTATAATATGGAGGCGGAGAAACAGCATAATAAACTTATATAAAAATACAAATTCAGACAAGGCCATCTAGAATTGCTTTCGCCTAAACGAGTTACTTGCAGGGAAAGTGCCTTTCTGATATCCCATTTTTAAATAACTGATCAAAGTACAGTAAGTTCGGAATTTTTATACGCCATTATTTATTACATGGTAACTCAAATTACGTCGATGTTATAATGTAGTCCAATAATACATCCTACTAATATTATAGATTAGAAAGTTTGTGAGTATTTATGGATGGGTGGATATATAGATGGATGGATGGATAATGGAATGTATGGACGGATGTTTGTTACTCTTTCACGCAAAAAATACTGAATGGATTTAAATGAAATTCGGCATAGGGATAAATTAGAGTCTGGAATAACACATAGGTTACTTTTTATTAATGTACCTAGAATGCGAGCGAAGTCGCGGGTGGACACAAGTCATAACTAAATATAAAAGGTGGATTCGAATAAATGTGGGCAACTACTTTGTCGTCATTGCAAGCCATAACTGGCCCACTACTGGGCTCGGGTCGCCACTCATAATGTGAGGGAAACAGGCCATAGCCGCCCACGCTGGACGAGTGCGGGTTGCTGGTCAAGTACCACGTACGGAACGCGGATTCGAAAATCCTTTCCCCATGTAAGGTTATTTTATATCCCTCCCATTTGCTAAACGTGACATAACACTAAGTGACCATGTTTTATTACTAAATATTACAAATATTGCGGAAAATCCCAAGAATTTCCCTCATCGTCAAATTAAATCGAAATTTTAACATAAATTAAACAGAACATATAAGAAATGTTTTACTCAAATCCCTCCCTCGCCCCTGTAACGCAAAGTAACGTTTTACAACCCCCTCCACCTAAACTGTGTAAATATTTGAGTGAATGAATCAATAAATATAACGAAAGTACAATTGAATTTCAACCGTAATTACATGACATAAAGTTAACTTGTCGCTAACAATCATAATTGTCAAACGAAAGTGTGTACAGAACAGGTGTGTGTGTGTTAGTGTGCGTAATGTTTGTATCTATTGCATTATTAAACAAAATAATACTTTTTTGAACTCCTTGAACTTTAACTCTTAATGTCATACTCCATCGCATTCGTATTTTTATGTATATAGTTTTATGCTTCGCGAATTAATATCATATATTACTTTTATTGTTATTTTAAACCCCGCTTGGTAACCACCCTTATCAGGACAACGACCTGTTTGAGAACTAAAGCGTTAATCTGCAACGTGTTGGTGATTTTTTAAATGTTACTGGAGTCCTATAGATGCTAAATAATTGTGAATTGATTCGTCCATTGATTGATTTTTTTTTTACCTTCTACAAATTAGTGTTTGACTGCGATCCGGCCTGATGGTAAGCTGTGATGCGGTTTTAGATGGTAAACCGCACTAATTTAGTAAAAGGCGTAAACAACAAAGTTCGTTGTAATCGAACGAAATCCGACGCGGACAACTTATTCCAGTCCTTCGCAGTACGTATAATGACAATGATAGCATATATTTCATATTGTCACAACGAAAAATCTACGAAGTCTGTGGTACATTGTCTCGTGGTAGGTGTCTGTTCTAAATTTGAATAATAGATCATTAAGACAAATGTCTTTACAGAGAGTACCATCGTTAAATTTAACTGCAGTCGGTGTCAATAAATGTCTTGTTCTGTTTCAAATCCTATCTTAATGGTAACGCTAATAAAATTATTCTACGAGAGTTTCGAATAAATGAAGATATCGAGGAACTGAGTACATATAACAAATATCCAGTCAGGTGAAAGAAGATTTTTGAAAAATAAGTTGGGTCATCATTAAAATAATATTTTAAAACTATACGGGTACTCACGATAAATTTCAATTATCATGTATAATATAGTATAGACTAAAATATAATAACACCAACAAACGCACGATATTTTCTACTAATATTATAAACACCGAATTTGTAAGGAAAGATTGATGTTCACGGAAAAACTACTGAACGGAACTTAATGGAATTTGGCATACAGATAGATTCTAATGTGGAATAACACACAAGATACGAGATAAGTTTTAATAATCGTGAGTACCCTTTACAGTTTTAAAAACACGACAACGATGAAAGTTTATAACCTAATTACGTATGAAACATTAACTATCAGCGATTGCATTTATAACCCAATCTTTTAAAGGTGAAGGCGTCAAAAGCTAAGCATTTATAATGCCAATAAGGGAATCTACCACTTTAGGGCTGGCGCCCGGTACTTTAGCCAGGGGCGCCCTCTACAGGCAATAATTAAACGAGATTTAATTTAAAGCGGCACGCCAAGAGCCACATGATTTCATTACTCGAGACACGTTTTCGGCGACGACCAGCTCAAATACGGTAAAGATTTTATGCTTATTTATACACTAGCAGCTGCCCTTGTTTCGCTTCGGGAATAAAATGAAAGCAACATCAATATAGTCGTAGCCAATTAAAAATGTATTTGTTTTAATGTAAAAATTATTTGTCATTAAAATAAGGTTTATTAAAATATTTAAAAACACGAGATTTAATTATACAGCCCTAATACGAAGAGACACAAAATTTCATAACTGTATTATTAACCGTTGAAGAGTTCCCTTGTCTGGAGCCAATCCTAAGAATAGCAGGAGATCATACTTGTCACAAAAATGCATTGTCATCGGAACCGAAGCAGTTTGCAACATTTCAGATCCATTGTGTAAGATTTGACCCGTAACAAACAAATATACAAACATATACTGCAAGTTAAATTAAAACTTGTAAAAACCGACTTCAAATGATATTCTTTTATTAAAGTTCCGTACCCAAAGGGTAAAACGGGATCCTCTTATTAAAATTCCACTGTCTGTCTGTCTGTCCGTCATTCACCGGACTAATCCTCTTGAACCTTGAAAGTTGGACAGTTAATAATGAATTTCTGTGGCCGCTATCACAACAAATACACACACACACAATAATAAATATACTACGACAAGATATAACAAACTAGTTCCACCCGCGACTTCGCCTACGTGGAATAGTTACTTTGCGCGAACAGGTACTAACTTTCGAATAAACAAAAATCGAAATTGAATAATTGAAGTCGGTGCAACCAATATATATATGTTTTAATTTATTTAATTAAAGGTTAACAAATATTAAATAGGTAAATACATACATATGTAATTTCGAGATGAAAACTTCTTTTTTCGTATCTTCTTTTTTCAAAATCGGTTAAAAATGGTGCTTATCATTAAGTTTATTTACAACAATCTACCTCTCTGCAAAATATTGGGTGAAAGAGGAAACATCCATCCATCCATCCTCACAAACATTCACATTTTTAATTATTACTAGGATAGTCTCGTCTCTCCAACGCGCCCGTCACAAGACTTTCAAATATCTCCGGATGCCTCAAGCGCCTGGTACAGCTGCATACCACACATTGCACGTTCCACGTGTGATGCGGCACAATTCTACTCCTAAACATTACTCTAACCTAATCTACAATAAACAGAATACAGCTTTAATAAACAGAATAGACCTTGCTACAGCTGGAATGGATACAAGTCAAAAGTGAATAGGTTATTGCTAAAATGCGCTTTACCTTCTAAGACATCGTCGGCGACCATCAGGTGGTTGGTGGAGCACAAATTTACAGAATAAATAACCTTATTTCAAGGCTATGTGGATCTTCAACAACAATAAATAAAAATAATAATAAATTATTTAATCCCATCACAAAAGTAAATAAAAAATATAGACTTAAAAATTAAATGCGATAAAGGGTTTCAAAAAAACAAACAAAATTAAAGGAAATGGGCTCAGCTTTGGCGAACTCGAGATCTAGATCTCGGCCAGCGCTGGTTTTCAGCCCTTCCCTAATCCCTAAGATGTGATGCGGGATATATGAGTGATCCCCGTTC
>DWJZ01002834.1:0-18415 GCA_018249125.1 Asbolis capucinus
AAAAATGTTAGGACTAGTTTAAAAAACTTAGAATTCACTTTTATTATTGTTACTATCCTTGTTGCCGCTTCATGACAACCTGGATTTCATCTGAAACCGAAGCACTTCATTTCATGTCTAGGGGCACGACAGTGCCCCGCCAAGGCGACCCATGTGAAGCATTATGTAAATATCTTTTTTTACATATTTTGGAAGGTTCATTTCTTTTCAATATTAAGTATCAATTATAAAATGATTTATTAGTAAAGTTCATGCCTTCGAATCGATCTTATAATATGATGTTCGAGTGAAACCGCCAAATCACCCACCGAACAACCACACCCTGTGTTCACCGATGACACGAGCTGGTACACCATCAACCCACCACTACACTACCACTGTACACTACAATATACGTCATATAACCATTAATACTTCTTAAGCTACGTGAATCAAAAGATTCTGATATGTTTCGTTACCTTGGTTGCAACTTATCACAAGTTGATACTAACTTACTACTAATTGATATTTAATTGATATAGGTAAGTTTATAATTAACGTACAAGCCTTACCCTAATATTGCTGAAAGCATAGGAATAAACTTATCCCAAATCTTAGAATAATGTCTAAAAATATATATATTAATGTTTATTTTTAACGCATTTAACGTTAAAATTAGTATCGGGAAACGATTCTATTTACAAAAAAATATAATTTTCGACAGTTTAACTTTTTTGATATCGTGTGGCTTTGATATAGTTCATATTTAATAGGTGCAATAAATTATCTTAGGCCCTTAAATAATGTGCGAGCTGTCAGTACCATATAGGATTTGTATTTGATGAATTATCTTAGGATTATAATTAATATTACGGTATGCACCATACAATTTGTTTTATGAAATGGAATCGATTGGTGTATCAACGAACCTTCTGTTACAGTAAATATGTAAACCACCTTTAAAAATTTGATCAACATGCTATTTGGTCATAAAATTGTAGTATTAAAAATTCAAGACGAAGACTTAATTACATGCTTGATATCTGTTTTATTGCACTCGAACAATATTAATGAGAAAAACAGACAGACCGCTAGCGTGACGTCATCCTGACTAGAAACAGCTACACGGTGTTTAAATTTGATTTTATATTAGAAGAACGTCATGGTAGCCGTCCCAATGATCTACATTGAACAGTAAGCACAGCTAGGTACACATCTAGTCAGACACTAAACGACGCGCCGCCGGTGGGCGCGGCTCAGTGATCGAAGAATATTAACTATGAGACATTTATAATTACACAACAAGTAAATTCAAAGATATAGACAACAACACTGAATGGCTCTAGAAGCCTTGCCGGAACGGATTCCGGACTGGATTCGGGGCCGGCGCAGGTGCGGGAGCTGCCGCCGGCGGCGCCCCTCCGGCCCGGAACGGATTGCTGGCCGTCGGCTGCGGCTGAGCCGGCAGCTGTCTCGGCTGACTGTATCCCTCCTGCTGGTATCCCTGCTGCTCGTACCCTTGCTGCTCAAACCCTTGTTGCTCGTACCCTTGCCCGTAACTCTGGTACCCCTCCTGGTACTCGTAACCCCCGCCCCCGCTGTCTACATTCGACTCTTGAACGGAACTCCCTTGAGCGGTCGTATACTCTAAATGATTCTTGAACTCCCCGTTCACAGGTCTTTGATCTTGCATACTGTACGTCTGATACTCCTTATCTGGAGGATCAGCCATAAGAATGTTGGCCTCGTTCTCGAAAGGCTTAAAATCGTAAATGTGCCTCAGGTACATGAGAACAGGCGCGTACAGCAAGTTGCTGAAAGCAATCAATAGATTGAGAGCGGTGAAGCCAATCATTTCCACGACCTCGCCGGCGATGATCGGTCCGACGGCGTAAGCGAACGAGTAAGATATGTCAGCGATTGCATAAATGCTGCCATACACCGAAACATACCGCACATCGACCAAGTACCCTAAAGTGGGTAAAAGTGCAGTGTCGATCAATGCAATTCCGAAGCAGATGCCACATATTGGTATCATTAGCATTTTATAAGAGTTTGCAAATGGTATAATGAAGCAGCATAAGCCTTCTAGAGCCAATCCACCTGCAGCCATCAGCCACTGATGTTGTGGATATTGCTTCGCCATCTTAACTGTTATAATAACTCCTAAAACATGAGGAAAGAAAGCCGGTAGCCATATCATACCAATTTTCCAGTTATCTTTTGTAAGGTTGTCCTCCATCCAAAGTGAGATAGTAGGCTCGAGGAAAGCTAATGCGACGTTGGACATCATTAGAGCTCCAGCACATACCGCGATATATGGGTCCATGAGGAGTTTCCAAATAGGCGTACCGGCTGGCTTAGGTTGGGAAGCTTCTTTCATTTGAGTTTTTAAGGGTTTCATGACAAGGAGCAGCATGAATCCGTCCATAAGTGATATTAGAGCGAGGATCAAAAATGGAACTTCCTTTCCTGCAAACTGATATAGAGCACCGCCAAATGGTGGCGCTACTAGACAACCGAAGCTAATAAATGCAAGAGCAATTCCGAGAGCCTTCGATCGTTCATTTTCTTCGGTGAACCTATCAGCAATCATAGCCAACCCAGATGTATCGGCGAAAGCTGATCCAACTCCTTGAAGACTTCTCGCGAAGAATAACATCCCATAGCTTCGTCCACAAGCAAATATCGAGGTGGAGAGAAACATAATAATCAACCCGAACATCATGGGAATATCGTATCCAATTCTGTCAATTAAGGCACCGGAAAAAGGATTAATCATTAGCTGCACTATTGCTTTCGATGCGAAAAGGACTCCAGTCGCGGAATCCTGGCCCTCATGAGACGCGGGAATAATTTTCGTAGGTATAATCGTTTTGTTTCCCTCTTGGATTGGTGGCAATGTAACCACGTGGTCGTAACCAGCCTCGCCCCATGCGCCTATGTACCTTAAATAGTCTGGAATAATAGGCACTATGACCATATACAGCATGTTGTCTAGTAGCAGTGCTATGGAAACTATAACCAAAATAATCTTTCTCTGTGAGGTCGGTTCCTGTATCTTCTCCCATAGCACCTCCCTCACTTCCCTCACTTCCAGATTGACCACGGGGATGATGGAGCTGTCTATCTTCTGCCATACTGTTTGCGGTTCCTCTGCCATTTTCTTTAATCGTCAGGACTGACGACGAAGCCGATTATCTGTTACAAAATCCTATAAACATGTTCGTAGGACTAGTATTTTTAATCTTCTTTCTTCCCGCTGCGATTAGTGATCGTGTCTCGCTCACTCATCATTCGCTACTCCACGCCCCGCACCACAACCCTCGAATGGGACTTCGGAACCTGACAACAAACAGAAATGATCATTTAATTATCATTTCGTTATAAATGACGGGAGGACGCCCACAGGAGCAGGCGACGGATGTTTCAAAAGGAATTTGAGTCGATCTTTGTTTCTGTAAGTTGGCATGGTTCCTCTATCCCGCGACATTTCAACGAACACAACAAGATCTTCTACTTCCAAAGACGATTCAGAGTCCTTTTGAACACAGCACTAGATGAGTAAATAAGAAATTAAAATAACAATTCTCCTCCTCGAGACTTCGAGATCAATACTTAAGTAGCCCGCTATTGTAAATACTGAACATTTCAGATTGCGTAGTGTTTGAACAAACAATAATATTGAACATCAGCTCATATTATTAAACAGTTTGCGTTAGTATAGAAGGACTCGGTTGATATTCAATTCGCTTTTTGAAACAGATATTACGTTGTTGGACAAAAAAGCCCAATAAAAATCTGTAACGATCTCATTTTATAACTTGATTCAAGATAGACGATTCAAGTTTACGTTTTCCAATATCGGCATGGATTTTCCTCGAACAAGTCAGTAATTGTAACGACTTGTTTTGCCCAAATCCAATTTGCGAAGGAGCCGTTACTACCCGCAGAGGGAGCCTCTCCCGAGATCTTTCAGTACAAATGAAAATGGCGTCTCGTAGCGCTAACTCGATATTTTACCGCCAGCTCTTCTAACGACGTTTTTTTGAAGATTTTCCTCTTTTGTTAGAATTATTTCGTTTGAAGGTTTTTGCCACTACCGTTTTTGTTATTTGAGATTGGTTCAAATAAAATAGACTAATTTTCATAGATTTATGTTGACTTCATTGACATAATTTTATTGGATGTTATACTGTGTCAAAGTTAATGGACTTTCGCGAGTGGTATAATAAATTCAATTAATATTATATAAAAACAGTACAGTGAGTAGGTAAGGTGCAGCCCACCAACATTTTCTCGTCTGCAAAAGAAGTATCTTATATTTAATTCCTTTCTGATACTTCGTCGTAATCAATCATGAAACTTTGTTTTATATGATGGAAGCATGTTGTCACAATGAATATTATCGGAGTTTTCATAGCCCTGAGGCTTGTCTCGATTGTCAGCGATCGACAAAGTGAAGCAGCAGCGGGCGCGGTCGGCAGGATGGGCGACCTGTGCCAAAACATATTCAACGCTTTCGTGCTTAAGAAAGGCGTATAACACAGTTGTGCCATATAATTTACTATTTGTTTAAAATATTTTTGTTATTTGTTTATGGGTCAAAATGCCTGAAATAAATGGATAAATAAAAGAATAAGAAATAAATAATGTCACATAAAAAAGGAAACCAAATAATGTTCCAGGAAAAAATTCTAAGCTTGTGTTGGCCACTAACATTTTATTTTTCTAGTGTGCAAAGTGTACTTATTTGTTAAAAAATACACAATTAAATACATACAATACAATAAAGAAAGTTCATTCATTCTTCATTAACCCTTCCACCAACCCGGACTGGGGAAGCGTGGTGGAGTATGCTCTAAGCCTCCTCAAGTATGAGGAAGGAACCAAGCTCATTAGCAGGCCAATAACGTATGAGGACCAACCATCGTCACTGGCTCCAATACCACTTACCAGCCAGCTGGAACACAATCTCATCTCATCATCTAGAAACTTCTTCTCCAAATAAAAAGCTTACATTTACGAGTATTACAGCAGAGATCCGCTAACGACACTCGTTAGGGAAGACTCACTCGGTGAAGGATCCAGGACCGTCCTCGAATTACAATGAGGCAAAAACACAATGACTTGGAACAAATTACTTATTAAGGGCACCAGTGACTGTGACTTTAGGTATACTGGAGATTTCTTTTAAAAAGATATACTGAGGACTTTCTTTCGCCGTTTCTTCTCTTCTTTATAGTACTTTCAGAAACGGCCTAATCAAATTATTTGGTGTTCGTAGGTGTATAAAATAAAAAGGAAATAAATTCCTCGACTATTTCAGTATTATTGTTCAGTTTTATATTTTCTTATTACAGATTTACAATAATAAAATACCTTTCTAAAAAAATAAACGTTCGTGGTTGTCAGATAACAAAAAAACGATTCGAACAAAAAAACATTCTGTGAAAAATAAAAATAAAACATTTGCTTAACGTATTTTACTAATATTATAAATGGGAATGTTTGTATATTTGTTTGTTTGTTACTCCTTCACGCAAAAATACCGGATAAAACTCCTACGCGTACGAAGGAGCGGGTTCGGCTACTAGGGACTGAACAACTTTCTCTAAGGAACATGTGACCAAAATGGAACGAAGAATCCTCCTGCACTAATCCCCCCGTTTAGTGCGTATATTGTGTTCCTGATTTTAGTGTAAGTTTAGTTCAAGAAACTTTTCCCAATAAAGGAATGACATCCTATTAATATTATAAATGCGAAAGTTTGTGAGGATGTATGGATGTTTGTTACTCCTTCAACGCAAAAACTACCGAATGAATGAAATTTAATTGATCAATTAACACCTTTATTTACCGATCATAAGGTCTAGACGTCGACTAGTTCTAAGACACATCATCCGAGCAATTCTGTGTACAAATTTATTATAAAATAATATATTTACATACAATGTAATCATAAACAAGGTTTAGAGCTCTAATACACAGAAACACAAAAAAATCATAACTTTATTGTTAACCGTTGAGGAGTTCTTTTGTCTGAAGCCAATCTCAAACATGGCAGCAGAAATATACTTGTCACAAAAATGCATTGTCATCGGAACTGAAGCTGTGTGCAAAATTTCTGCACGACTTACAATAAGTCCGTCTAATTAAGCTTGTAAGATTTGACTCGTAACTAACAAATATACTAATATACAAACATACACTGCAAGTTCAATAAAAGTTTATAAAATCGACATAAAGTTGACACTGACACGGGCCCCAAGAGGAAACATTAACCTATAGCCGTCAGAAATACAGCACAAGGTTACTCTCCCCGCACGCACAATACTTCATCAAAGCATTAATTAGAGAAAAAAAGAAATAAATTACAAAGTTTTTTGCTAAGTCCAGCTCTAAACACAAAGATTTTCATAATACCTAATGCTGGCACAACCTTAACAAGTCTCTGTGTTAAATGTGTTAAACGTTCTTGTAGAATCGTGGTGTCAGTACCGCCTGCGACTTCTTTTGTGCGAAATGTCGACACAAAGTAACCTGTGTATTATTACAGACTATAATCTATTTCTATTCTAAGTTTTAGTCAGACCTGTTCAGCCGTTTTTGTAGGAGATACAGACTTAAAATATTAATAGGATACGATAAGATTGAGTTCGTTAAAAGAAAATAAAGGGAACTCTTTACAACAAAATCAATGTAGTGCACCTTGTTAGTGGGTCTGCTCGTGCTCCACGAGCCGGAAAATGTTCTGGAAAAATCGCGCGCCCGCCCTGCATCATGATGAGACGGAGGGCGGCGCACCTCGCGAGGGCTCATTGAGGGTTGTTTCGTCAAGCACACCTTGTCAAATTGGAATTCGTTGGATAAACTATTTTATTTGTTTAGTAGTTGTATGAAAGAGGAACAAAACCATTTATCTCCACAAACTTTCACATTAATAATATTAGTAGAATATATACTGTACTTGGCGTAAAAATATGCAAGAACAACGAAGTATTATGAGGTATTTATACGAGTAAGTTTAAATAAAATTAGTCAAAAATCGTTACGATAGTACAAACAGTCCACGAAATATATTTCCAGCTCCCCAAATTACTACTGAAGGACGGAAGTGTCTTGTGACGAACAGCCGTCCAGCACAATGGTTTTTATATTAAATAAGTACGAGCTTGACTACGAAACCACCTGATGGTAAGTGGCGACGTAGTCTTTGATGGTAAACCGCTCTAACATAATAAAAGCCTATTCACGACGTAATTCGTCACATTAACAATAGACCTCCCAACAAAATACCACTTCAGGACAACTGACAAGAAGAACGGAAAGACGAGCAGCTGCCCCGCTCGTTTGCACATCACGACGTAGAATACTATTCCGTGTGCAAACTATGGCCCTACCTTTATATATGTATTGTTCACTTGTTTACTTCCTATGACATGGCTTCCCCAACAAGCAAACGTACGAAGTTCCTCATACCATAAGCATCAGCGAGAGAATTGTACACTTCCATGTGTTCATACATTTGTGTGCAGTAGGCGGTCTTTTCGTTAAATAATTTAAATATTTGTGCTTTAGTGTTGCAATAAAATCTATCCCGCTAATATTAAACCGCATAAAGATATTTTTTTTTTCAGAAGAATTATACTTTAATTACTACCCGATGGTAAGTGTCGGTGTAGTGCCAGATGGTAAAATGCATTTAACTTAGAAGAAGCTAATTCACTCTTGTCTTAAAGACGCCTACATTGTACTGATTTATTATAACGTAAATGCGATCAAGTCAAGAGTGAATAGGCTTTTATTAGGTTAGTGCGCTTTACCATCAAAGACTACGTCGCCACTTACCATCAGGCGGTTTCGTAGTCAAGCTCGTACTTATTTAATATTTAAAAAATACTTGAGCGGAACACAGACGCTGGCACTTTATTCCAAAATACGATCAAAACAAAACATTTCATTAACAACACTCCATCGATCCCTCGCCAAACATCGTGAGCCATTTAATTGAACATTGGTGAAGTGGGTGCCTTTTTGATCAGGCCAGGGATGTGGCTCGCCCTACAGAGGGCGGGCCCGACTTCGGTTTACTTGTACAAATAAACCTGACGATAGCGTGTGCTTGCTTAGAAGTTACTTTTACAGTTTTTCTCCCTAAGCACCTTTTCGAAACACTAATCCAAATAATGTACTAGCTGACCCGGCAGACGTGAGCCTTAAGTGGTTTTTTTCTTAAATTAACTTTATCTTTTCCCTATGGTCCCGTGGGAATAAAATCAATGTGAGACATAAAAACTATCGTAAGAGTAATCCTGTTGTATTATCTCAGAGTTGGTATACTAATATAGACTTATTTCCCGGGATAAAAATTATTCTGTAACCTTCCTCAACAAATAGACTATCAAACACAAAAAATATTTTTAAATTCTGACCAGCAGTTCCTGCAATTAACGCGTTCAAACAAACAAACGTAATGAACATGAGATCTGTGTAAGCCACATCGCAACGCCAATTGGCGTGCAGGTTACCGACCCCTGATCTAAGGAAGTATTTTTTTTTATTTATACATTTTTTTATTTAATACCAGTTCAATAACACTAACCTACGGAATCGCTTCAATCACACAAATACACACACACAAGTACACACCCATACACATAATACATACACATACATTGTAAATCGCCAACAATATAATTAGTTTTCTGTGCACAATTCATGTAATAAAAATTTACGTTATTCGTTATGTTTATGTTACTAATAAAGTAACAATATTTTTATTCTTAGATAATACCCTAGCCATTGTTATAATTTCCACGCCAGGATAAAATAATATTTGTATTTGGAACCCGTGGAAAAGTACGAGACACGAATGAAATATATAATTACCTCACCCGGGGTTCCCTCAGAACCCCAGGGGCGACCCCTAACGGGATTATATTGGAGGTAAACAGTCGTATTAAAACGAAATGAAATTGCAATTTCTATGGGAGCGCTGCCCCCCGCTAGCACACCTACAAGAAGTGTCGCTGCAGAGTTTCATTAAGGTTTTATTGTTAAAAAGATGATGGAAGGAAAACATTATTAATATTATTCATAATTCTTTCTTTACGATCTACAGAACTGAGTCGATTTATGTGAGGACTACAATATATTGTGAGAATGTTTGTCATAAAGAAATGTGTACTGCGAGATGTGAAGTTTAATTCTTACTAATATTATAAATGCGTGTCTGTTATGTCTAAGTAACTGAAAAGATTTTGATGAAAATCTATACAAAGATAGATTAAACATGGAAAGAACATAGGCTACTTTTAAATAGAAGACGAAAAGTTTGTATAAAAGTCGAATATAAAAATCATCCTTATACCATGGTTATCCCTCCGTTATTGACGACACGATAAAGCGTACCGCGAAGGATTGGAATAAATTGACAGCGTCTGTGTTTCCACTGAAGTATAATATAGGCGTCTTCAAGACAAGAGTGAATAGGTTTCTTCTAAGTTAATGCGGTTTACCAGCTAAGACAACACCGCCCCTTACCATCAGGTGGGCCTGCAATTAAGCATTAACTTGTAATATATAAAAAAAAGAAAGTACCTAGAAAATATATAAATATTTGTTCTAGACTTTTGGGAAAATGGGAATGAAAACTGTTCTAGACGGACGTAGTCGGAGGTAAAAGTTAATTTATATATGTATATTGTGTAGTACAAGTATAGTCTATAGAACAAGCGGCATCTGCAAAGGCCAGGTGAGGGAGCGACTCACCCGCCCGGCCCGCGCGCCCGGGAGGGAGATATATCACACTAGAACAGTAATAATCATCAACCTTCTACCTATAAACATAAGATTCGTATTGTATCGAAATGTTACGAGTTTCCAACTCTATATTGCCTTAGCAATAGAGTTTAAAACCGTTCAGCAGGGGTGCTGTATTAACTTATGAATGTTTTATTGTCATCCGCACCGCAGTGCAACATTTATTACGTTTGATGCTTTCACGCAACTACAAACGTATTTATAACATTCAAATTTGCTTTTGAAATATTTTGCAAGGTGCATCTGTTTGTTTTTCATATTTTAACGATCTTTTACTACTTCCACTAACCCGACTTCGCTTCGCTATTAAAAATCTTGCGTTAAGAACACTAGAACCGTATATATTTTAATCGATTTAGTATTTATATTTCACGTTTACGATTTTTTGAAATTTTTCGGAACTTATTATAAAGTGAATAAAATTGTGGTCGTAAAATAACTAATTCTTAAAACGAAAATGAGTTAGTTATTCTTGAATAGCCTTATTCTGATAACGACTTGTTTATTCTTATTATGTCTTATTCGTTAAAAGATAAGAAGTTATTTTTTTAAGGGCATATCCATGACTTCTTCATTAATTGGAAGACTAAAAGGATTTCTTACTAGAATATCAGTTATTTTATGAATATGTCTTATTCATAATAACAATACGTCATTTTGCAAAAAGATCCGTTTATTACAGTTCATGAATAAAACTTGTCCCAAATAAACTAAGCCTTTTCGAAAATTTATATTTCCGTGTCCCAAAATACATTCGATTAAGTATCAAAACCACGTTCAAAGCACCACAGGCAACCACGCCTCGGCTGACACGCAATCAGAACCAGCGTGACGCCGTCACGGACAGGCTTGCGACAAAGACCCCCGTGACAGGACGTGCCCTCCGTGACGTCTTTACTGATACACTGTTAAAAGATTTCTTTGACTACATATGAGTATGGCAGAAGAGATCTTTCACAAACCGATGCTGTATTATAGGTTTAGATTTTATCCTGTGTGGAAACTTCCTGCAAAGCGAGGCGTTCGATATACGGACGAAGCATGCACTTAAGGGAAAGACGCAGGATTTTTCTACTGAGTGCGACCTTTTTCGCCTTGCACTCCTTTTAAATTATACAAAACCTATCGTTAGTACCATAATTCTATTGTGTTGATCTGATTATTTATTAATATCACAATTATTTTAACGTATATTAACGTAATTAATATCACAATTATTTTAACGTATTAATAAAGACTTCAGCAACACTCATTAACAATGCTACCGCAAATATATGTATATTGACAAATGTACTTAAAACGAAGCCTATGACGTAATAAACACCAGTCGTAAAATCAATTGACGTGTTAGCTCGTTCTAGAACCAGCATCAACTCTTTGTGCCCTCATATACTCCAGAGCACTCGGAGCGGGCCCTCGCACCGGCGATAGGGCACGTGGCGAGACGCTTGACCTCCCATCCGCCAGAGGGCGCTCGGTCGAGTGCCGTGCCATGTTCCTGTACACTCATATTTTGAGTCACTAAGAGATACTACGTTTAATATGAGGGGTTTTTGTGTATTGTTTTAGTGTTCGGCTTATACAAATATAGTAACAAGCCCGCCGGGTGCGATCCAAGGCACAAGCTGTGTTGGGTTTCATAGTTCTCTCTTGTTTTTTACATTTTATAAGTGAATGCTTGACTACTATACCACCTGATTTTGTCTGTTTTTAGCCTTATATAGAAGTAATAGCTTAGTGACTTGAACGTTGGGATATCGGAAGGCAGAACCTGGACTCAAAGCGCGCGAGGCGCACGTCTAATTTTCATATTATGTGCGTTCATATTTAGTTAATTATCACTTGCTACCGAAAGAAACAGCGTGAGGTAATGTACACGAGAGTGAAGGTGTGTGTGTGAAAGTGAAGTTGAAAAGTGTGTGAAGTCCACCAATTGCACTAGCGTGGTGGACTATGGCCCCAAGCCCAGTAGTGGGACAAATGTGTTGATGACATAGCCTGTCTATAAGAATAAGCCAACTATAATATTTATTTATTTATACTTTATTACTGTAACAAAATGTTGTGTTACAACAGGCAGACTTCATGCTAAATAGCATTCTCTAACAGCCAACCTTGAGAATGTGCAGAGAACTAAAATGGCGGTGCAACAAAGAACAGAAGAGAAATAAGAAAGTAATAGATAAACTATGAGTGAAATAGAAGACGATAGAAAAATAATAACATGTCATCATATAGTATCGTACCTGTCATATTTTTTAGATTTTATTAAATGACTGCACATAAAAAGTTTGTTTTTGTAGATCTACCGTCATATTTCAAATAATATTACACCGCGGCGAGGGTAATTGGGTATATGTATTTCCTCATTGGGAAACACTGAAAGTTTTTTAATACGAACACGAGTACTCTGAAGCCTTTTAATATACCACAACATACGACTGAAGTCAGACGAGATGCAATCATTTCTATTTTAGTTAAAATCTAGCTTTATGCCTTCAAAATCAAGTCACAATACGAAACAAGAAAAAATTCACAAAGAAGCAAAACGAAATTGGTTTTGTGTACTTTCCATTTGAGGGGACGGATGGGTAAAACTGGATTATATCGCCGGCGTCTCTCGGGGCCCGGGGAGGCCGGGGACAAAGACCGAGAAAGTCAACAGTAATCCCATCTGACTGTTTGTCTTTTTGTCTTGACAAGTACGCTTATTCCCACTTACCCGGGATACATTGCCGGGTAACATCAAATGACTATTCGTACTTTGCTCTTTTGATTTTTTGCGGTGTGATTGATTAAAATAATCGAGAATAATCAAATAATGACAAAAAATCCGACGGGTTATTACTAATAATAAGCTATAAGCTGTAGCTAAATTACATAACATTTTTAAGTTCTAGGTTTCGGCTTCGCAAGCGTGATGCGGGTGAAAATTGTACCTATATAGTTCCTATTCGTAATTCATCTAAAACTGGTGGTATATTGATAAAAAGAGTTCTGTATGTTATTTCACGCTATAATCCATCTCTATATAAATCTCGTTTACATCCGTTCAGTAATCCATCCAATTAAACTATTGAATTTATAATATTACCAATACATTATCAATACTATACTTTTCAAGCCATTTTGCTTTAAACATTAATTTACTTGTCCACAGATGGGATTTAATCCAGCCGTTAACTTTGCAGTTCATTTATAACTGCGCCAGAACTCATTTTTCTGTTCGCCGAGTGAAATTATTCCACGGCCCTAATTACGACGTGCCGGCCGCTCATTAAATTTATACTGGAGAAGAACACCACCTCACTAGGGTTGCCAAAAATACTTGTTTTCATTTGAATAATACTAGAAAAAAAATCCCAAAAAACTGATATTACAATACAATAACACTTATAAAAGTAAATTATAAGAATATAATTAGTAGACTAAGTAAATGAATTTTATAATATACTAGACATAACCCTCACTTCGCTTCGGAAGAAGCGTTGTCCAGTGGGTTCGGAGTTGCCATACTAATTTTAACCCGTTAACGTGCGGGATCAAAGCCATTTTCTGGGATAAAACATATCATATAATCATTCTGGGGTTTGAAACTATTATTGTCAAGTTTCATTTAAATCTATCCAGTGGTTTTTGCGTGAAACTCGAACAGACAGACAGACAGAAAATAAATCCAAAAATAATGTGCTCATCCCTATATCGAGAACAAAGCCTCCTTGCGTAAAAATTTTCAAAAAATATTTAATGTACAGAATTGACCCCATTATGCTACTTTGGAAATAAATTTAATTTCTAATAGCTTGCAGTATTGCTAAAAAGTAGCTAACTTTTTTTTATTTGTGATCTATCCCCGTGCCAAATTTTAATCAGATCCGTTCAATAATTTCTTTGTTCAGATCTGTCCCAGCTCCATGCTTTAACTACATTTTTTGTTAGTAGAATAAGTAACATGAAGCATGAGCATTGCTGTCACATACAATCATTGATATCTAAATATATACATATAAAGCTCATGCGACTGACTGACATAGTGATCTAGCAACGCACAGCCCAAACCGCTGGATGGATCGGGTTGAAATTTGGCATGCGGGTAGATGTTATGACGCAGTTATCCGTCAAGAAAGTATTTTGATAAATTTCACCCCATAACTAATAATATTACTTATTAATGCGAGCGAAGCCGCGGGCAAAAGCTAGTCGCTAAATATAGCTGCAGCTAGTAATAAGATCTATAGGGATAATTATTTACACAACAACCTCACAACTGAAGTCAACTTAAAGCATCATTAGTATGTTCACGCTTTGAATAACATATTAAAAAGGAAATTGTTATTCTTGTATTAATTTTATTTTCCGAGACAACCCTACGAGCTGCCGTAATTGGTGAACACAGAACACGGGGGAAGCTGGGGTGAACCAAGTCGCTGTAGGGATTTGAAATCCTTGCCAGGCGACTATAAACCTTATCTCCTCACAATAACTGCAAAGTAATACTGGGTGGTTGCGATTTTCCAAAGTAAAATGTGTGGTTTAACGTAAATAACCGTAGTGTTTCTGCAACGAAATATGTCGGCATTAATATGTTCTGTATTCTTGGGGTTAACTTGGGTATACCGTTACTTGCGAACATGAGATGAAAGTTAGAAAATCTTGGTTAGATTATAATAATTTCAAAGTATATTATCGTGGTGTTTGCAATTTCATATTCTTTCGTTTATAAATTCTTAGCATAAAACTGTATCTGAGGAATAAATAACAAATACAATCAACTCTTTTCTGTTTTATGTCGGACAAATTTACGTTTTCGTAGAAAATTTGGAACCATTTTAATATCCCCACGTGTGTCCGTCTGCAACATGAAGGGTTTCATAGTAAATTCGGCCATATGTCCATGTCTGTCTGTCCGTCTGCAATCAAGTAGTAACTCAGTTCTAAAAAATATAATCCGATGTAGGTTTATTCATATTTGTAATATATAGCTTCGTATTGGAATTGTGGGGAAGGTTATATAAATTTAAAATGTTTGTGGACCTGAGTTTGTTTGATGTAGGGGCCATTTTGTGAAACGATATTTAAAGTCATGTGTAACCGAGTTTGTGCCAAGTGTTTTCTTGAAATATTGAAATTTCATGACAGTAGCATATATAATAAATTTAAAGGCGAAATTGTTACAGATATCATATACTAGACTTATAAAAAGGACCCTTTATCAAAAGGAAACTATTATAACAAAAAAATATATTACACAATGTATTAAAGGCAAGATATTCCGCAATACTTTGTTCGGAAACTTACTTAAACCTCGAACTACTTCGTAAGTACATATGAGAATGTCCAGTTTGTAAGACGGACAAGTTTGTAACGACATTAAGATTAATCGAATCGAAGAAAAGAGCCGTTTCCTCAAACTTAGGCTATGTTCACATTGAATGTGTATTCGGTGGAAATTTACTCATCCGAATACGTACCACTTAAACCGATCTATCGAGTGAATTGCTAACTGAATCAATGTAGATCTTAGTGTTATACGGGAACAATTAGGAGTCCTTTAAAAAAAAACATTGGATTTTTCGTGTTACTGAGTCCGTTCCACCACAATCGTACATTTACGTACTGTTAAAACATCAGTCAAACAACGAAAAAGTTCGCACGAGTAAAATTCGTATGAAATCGAATTTATAATGATCGTAGCCTTATCGTGTCAGAAAGCGACTGAACAGCACTGGTCCCTTCCATTTTCGGTAATGGAAAAAGTGCCCTGGGACAAGTTCTGAGGAGGGGAACGCTCAAAGAATGCCCGAAACATTTCGTGTGAAATATACGTAACATGATCCATTTAAATTTGAAACGTAGTTCCTTGTAAAAGAGTACAGTTTCCTTCTTCCTACACGGTTGACTCGTGCTATTTTATTTTATTCCTGACACACGTTACCTTCTCGGTAATAATGGGATATTCCACGCAGTTTCGGGAAAAGGTTGAAGAGAAAGAAACAAAAATAGTGCTAATAATATACATGCGAAAGTATGAGACTTGGGAAGATGGATGGATGAATGTTTGTTACCCGTTCACGCAAAAACTTCTGAACAGATATTAATTAAATTTGGCTCAGGGATAGATTGTAGTCTGGAATAATACAGGCTACTTTTTATCAACACTCCAAATGGGCGTGGCCACGGGGTGAAACTGGTCTATTATAAAATTCATTTACTTTTAGTCCTTCTAATCTACATTAGCAAAGCTATTATATTGTAATATACTGGTTGTATTTTTACTTTTTATCAATATACCCCACGCGCAAGCCGCGCACAAGCACCACTAATTACATAAATTGTCGCTCCAATGCACTGAAAAGGTAGCTTTAGCAAGTCTAGTACAGACAATACGACTAATGTAATGCTATGGGGCAGATATTGTGACTGACAAATATTTGCTCCCGGTTCGTTGTGTTTCTGTTGTTCAATGTCAACAGAGGGCACTGGTGCGGGGGTTTGAGTGTGTAAACGTACATTTATATATCTATAATAGTTATAAATCAACTGAGTAATAACATCGCTTCCGTGTCCAATAACAATCTTTACAACTTTAGTTAATATTTAACATACATTTTCGTAATGCTAACAATTTAGCAGGGTATTTGCTGACCCATTTTCGCGTCATGTTGAGGGGCCACTATTTTGTTCTCTGTGTCGGCCATTTGTAAAGTCCTTTGTGCCGACGGCGGACATCTGAGGGAGGAACAACGCCGCAATACATTCTATTCTCTCACATTTTTCAACAAACTACTCGTATTTTACTTGCAGTGTATGTTTGTATATTAGTATTTTAGTATATTTGTTTGTTACGGGTCAAATTTTGCAAGCATCATTAGACCCACTTCCCCTTACATTACGGGGCGGAAATTTTGTTCAACGTTTTCATTTTGATGTCAATGCGTTTTTATGACAAGCATAACCTGACCTACGTTCAGGATTGGCACTAGATAAGGAACCTCTTCCATATTGCAGCCACAAATCAATCAAATTAAATTCATACAAAAACCTCTTCACAGTTGATTAGTCCGCTAGTCGGTTAATGATCTAGTCTGCTAGTCTGTTAGTCAGTTAGTCGTAGTTGGCATTACAGCATACAGATTATACAGAGCTTTAACTTGTGCAATGTCACGTAGGCTTGCAAATATGGCTTACTTAGAATCCATGTTGCGAGGAAGATGGCGACATTTCATATTACACAGTGACGTCACAGAACCCTGAGTTACGTCATCTTAGGTATAATTTACATCGTGTGCATATACGGTACGAGTTCCAAATACGAACAGTCAAGAGCCTGCCGCAGGTGTGGCACCTCGCCTGGCAGTAGAACTTCTCTTTACTAAAAACTATAAAATAATTCATATGGCTTGACAGGCCCGTTGTCTAGTGGTGAGCGAACCGAAGATCGTGGGTTCGCTTCCCACCCAGGTCAAACTTTTCTGCGATGAGCAGGAATGTTTGTTCTGTGTGTCTGGATGTAAATATCTATATAAGTATGTATTTAAATATATATATGTATGTTTATCAGTTGTCTGATCACCATAGCACAAGCTAATGCTTAGTTTGATCTCAGATGACCGTGTGTGAGTTGTCCAAAGATATTTATTTATTTATTTATTACATACAAAGTTTTAAAAATCTCGTTAAGAATCACTACCTACTTCTCATCAATTTAGTTTCCTCTTTTTGTACCCAAATGGTACCGTTTCAATTTTTGCTTTTGGTTATGTTTTGTTTAGTTAGAAAATAAGAGGTGGTCGCCGGATTCGAACTCGGGCTCTCTTCCTCCGAGACCAGCGTGAAGACTAGTAGACTATCACTGCTAATACTAGTTGGACGTGAAACACGCGTGCGAACCCAGCAAAAGGCCTCGCGGCCCTTTAGATATGAATCTTGGTCAATTTTCCTGCCCGCGGGTACCAGCGTCGTATTAGCCGAGCCCTTATCAAGATCGCTACAAATCATCCGCTTCACGCCCCGCACCCCCGCTCAGCTCCTGCACCCTCCTAACCTCACGCGATATTACATTATGGATAATCGTACAAGCCTTTCTGAATAGGATTTTGGTCAATGAAGATTTATATTTCTAGATATATTTTATGATCAAAGACATCTCTTTGTGTTGGACGTTTTTATGATGCACTAGAAATTCACTCGCTTCGCTTCGGAAGAACAGTTGTCCAGTGGTTTCAGAGTTACCTCACTAATTTTAACCTGTTATCCCACGGGAACAATGCAGTTTTCTGGGATAAAAAGTATCCTATTACCATTCTCGAGTTTTATACTACGATTTAAATCTAAATCGGTCCAGCGATTTTTGTATGAAGCTCGAACAGACAGTAAATGAATTCAAAAAAATTGTTTTGGTCTTTATATCAATGATAAAGACTTCCTGCATCAAAATTTTCAAAAACTATTTGCTGTACAAAATTGACCCCATTACAGTTTTAGTATGTTCAATAATAGGGATGACAACCTAGTGGTTAAAAATTCGGACTCCTACTCGGGGGGTCCGGGTTAATATCCAAGGGCGCGCACTTGTGACTTTTCGGAGTTATGTGCGTTTTAAGCATTTAAA
>DWJZ01002835.1:0-18414 GCA_018249125.1 Asbolis capucinus
TTGCTCAATAGTGGGCCGTGATGGGTTGAGAAGATGATGATAGGTTACTTGGGCACTAAAGCACAGTCACTGATCAATCTGCACTGAGGCAGCGTGGTGAAGTATGCTCTAAACCGCCTCATCATTGAACATTGCCATCATAACCAACATAGAACCATGCGAAGCACAAAATAGATAAATGTATATCCCGCGAATCAAACCCGGACCGTATACTCCACACACAAACCTACCTAATCTCAGAATAGGTCTTCATCAATCAACTCTACTAATAATAATATAATCGAAAGGTAATTTGAATAATAAGCAAACCAGGTACATATTATAATAATTATTATGAAGTATTATTATAATTACCTGGTTTATTCATTGTCAACATTCTATTGTTCGATGTTTCTCAATCGCACCAACTTAGGCTGGTCGGTATGAAGTAATAGGGTGTGGTTACTAGGGTTCAGTGGTGTGACTGATGGCATGAGTGGCATTATCACGGGTTCCGGCCTGACATGGCCCCCAGCCAGAGGGGCGTCAGAAACTGGTGGCGTGAGGGGCAAAATGTGACAAGTCCCGGCCTGAAGGAGTGCCCGATAGCCAGCTCAGAAGTGAAAGGTAATGACACAATTTAGTAAAAAAAACCACCATTCCGCATCGGAGGAGCGTGTTGGTTACTCTAAACCTTCTCAGTATGCTCAGTAGTGGGCCATGGATGAGTTGAAGCCAGTAAAATATCCCACTAATATTGTAAATGCGAAAGTTTGTACAGATCGATGGAATGGATTGATGTTTACTCCTTCACGCAAAAACTACTGAACCGATCTTGATAAAATTTTACACAAAGATAGATTATAGACCAGAATAACACATAGACTTTTAAAACGAGAATCGGAAGTAGTATACTAATAACGACCATATGCTGATATACCAGGGTCAAGGGACAACAGAAGTCAGCTTCTACATAAGCACGTTTTATTTCTCTAATTGCCTATATCCCCCGTAGGAAAAAAAGTTAATTTCAAGTATTCTAACTACATTACAAAATCCACAGATGACAAACAAATGATTAATTAATTAATTAAATCTAACTATCAAATAATCATGATTATTATTATTTGTCATTAATAACTATAGAAACAAAGAAAGTAATTAACTACCGATGTTCCGGTATTATTAATTTCATTGTAAATGTTGATTAATTATAAAATAATGATGTTGTAACAGTTTTAATAGTTGTATGTTAGTATGCTTGTCAGACGGTCGGTTAGAATTCACATTCTTTAGACCTGGATTTGAATAGTATATTATTAAGCTAATTATAGTCTCTAGCTTACATGTGCTTAAAGTGACTGCAGCATGAATAAAAAAGAAATGAAACATTTGGCATCCAGAAGAACGTAATGAGGCAACAACACAAGAAGTACGAATTAAAGTTAAGCTTACATTCAGCTTACGACAGAGAAGCTTAAGCCTTTCTTAGCCGAGTAAGTGACAAGGTGTTTCAGACCTGGTTTTGAACTCAACATGTTAACACAATTAACATAGATTAATCTGAAAAACGGAGCTAGGACCTCGCGCTTGCCAGAAGCTACTAGGCTATAGATCTAGTCAATGAATACGTTTTATGCAACACCAGACACGTTGAGCTATGTAATGTTCATCCATGATCCGTTAGTAGTTTATTATTAGGCATTTCTGTCGTGTAGGAATATTTACTAACTTGTTTGGCCTTATCAGGAAATTCTATCTGATTGCGGTACTGTCAGTTTAAAATTATGTTTTTCTGGGTAACCTTTCAGATGTTGTTCTAGCATATAAATGATTTGTAGTCCCGCGGGATAAACCATTCTCCGGGATAAAAAGTATCCTAAGAGTAACCCCGATTCAAGAGTAATTCCAATAGTAAGTTTGTATACAATCTAGAATTGTGCTCAATTTTTTCTATATCAGTCAAGTGGTTTCAGAGTTGAAGAAAATTTGCATTATTTTAACCAGTAATTCCGCGGGAAAAAAGCCGTTTTACGAACCAAGCAGCTCAAGGTTAGGTAAGATATAATTTAATTTAACTGTAAGTTAATATTGCAGTTATGTACATTAAAATTTCAACTATCCATACTTATTTACGGTTCAGAAAACTAACCGGAAAAACGTAGAAAAATATGATTCTTTGTAAAAAAAAATACATAAACTCGACCTTTTTTACAGACTCTTAAATTATTATAGGTGTTCATTAAATAGATAAAATTTAAAATAGGTATTCTTAAGATCTTTTATAATTAAAATTCGTTCATAATACTGGTCTCATTTATTTCTAAAATGGCGTCATTCGACCTATGATTTAATATTTTTTTATTGTTTTAATTGTTAAATCTTGTTCTTGTCAATTAACAATTTAACGCCCTGGCTTCCTGCATAGCAGATTGGTTATTTGAATATTTTAATGTAAACAATTTTATATATAAGATGAATTTTATTGTTCCGTCGAAGATAATTGAATTATTGATTTATTTTGGTTGAGACATAGGAATTTAAAGTTATTTACATGTTTATTTTAAGATTTTTTAGGCAGTGATGGTCTCACGGTTTGAATTTTGGTTTCACGAACGGGGGGTCCTGATATCGACTCCTCGCATATCTCATATTCAAAGCTAATTATCCCTTGCTTCAGCGAAGGAAACATTTTGAGCAAACCTGCACCCCTGGGAGTTCCTCATGAGCCCCCGATGGTGTATGAAGTCTATCAATCCGCACTTGGTCAACGTGGCAGACTAGACCTTATATCCATCTCATTGTGAGTGGAGAGCCAAGCCCAGTAATGTCACAGTTATGGGTAGGGTTGCCAACCGTACTATATTATATATTGTACTGTATTTCGGGACTACGTTCTATACACTGTTCAAGAAATATATAGTAAGCGAAAATACTATATTTCTCTACAACATATCAATGTTTATATTTTTTAACATTAAAGCTAATAAAAAAACATTTTACAATTATAGGCACCTTTCGTTTAACTTACTTATAATATGCGTGTGAGTAAAACAAAAAAAAACGATTTAAAAAACTCTAATGAGTTAAAAATGTAACATTCTTTTTCTCTCCATAAAATACCTTATTATTCGAAGAGTACTATAACTATTTTAAGCTCTTGTTTAAAAAATACTACTAGTATATTCACAGACAAAAAGTTGCCAACCCTAGTTATGGATTACAATAATTATTGTTTTAAGCAGTAAACGAGTAAACTACAGCAAGCGCGATCTGTAGGATCGGTGACCGTTAGTGACAAATTTTCTTAAGAGTTACCATACTTCGTAGGGCCTTTAAAGCCGTCAGTCTCAGTTATTACCGTTCGACTTTAAGCCATTCGCCGTAGCAGTATTTAAGCCATATGCAGTTAGCATCTATTCCGTTCACCAAATCGCATTGGAGCAACGAAAAAAGCATGCTATGTCGTTGAAGCCATGCCGAATTTACTCGAATGGTTTCCGTCTAAAATACATATCTACTAGTATCGAATACGGGGACAATTTCGCAACATAAAAGATAGCGATGATATGCACAGTGGCTGTGTACACATCTCGTGTATTGCACATAGGTCAATAACCTATGCACATATAGATACGTAAAATATGTAGGTTAGATATTAAGACTAAAAACTGTTCCCAAATTATTAGACTTTTTGCAAATATTAACATTTATTTTTGTTACAAAAATCACTGAAGTAACTGTAAATAAATGTAATCGTCTGGCGAGACAACGTCCGCACCGCGCAACGACTGCAGATCTTGTTCTAGTGGAACGCTGACTTGTATAAAACGTACGTGTTACGTGTTTCTTACAAAGAAATACAGCACTATGCTGTGTTACGGGTACTCACTATATATGTTTAATGCGCCGATAATTCGAGCCAAAAACAAAACAAACACAGCATAATGTACATATGTAGTTCACGAAGATTCGAGTTTAAAATCATAAAATACAGCGCTGTCATATACATGGCTTCCATAATTAATGTTCCACTACTGTGCATTTCTGAGTGTGAGCACACTGATGAGGATTAGAGCATACTCCACCACGCTGTTCCAGTGCGGATTCGTGGTGGTCGTCGTATACATACATACAATGTATTTCAACGCTTACACACTCATACTCCGCAATGTACCTACCTATCTGCGTTGCCGATCGCATGGACAAAGCAAATACATATTTGTGAGATAAGAATCATTTTTTTGTCACATTAATGAACCCAGATCAATTTGGGACAGAATAAACATTTGTAACGTGAATGAACCGAGGGGAATTTATGACAGAATAAACATTTTTTCACATGAATGGAAACCCAGGACAAATCACGTCACATGAAGCGTCACTACCAATTTGAGTACAGGGTTGTTTTATCAAGGCAGTAATGTGACTCCTAAGAAACAAAATAACTATTGATTTAATTTAAACTTAATTATTTAACTTTTATGGGTCGTAGACTAGACCCGGTCATTTAGAAGGCTTCTACACATTATTAATAAAAATCCGACTTGCCTATTGGTCAGTAAAACCTGACTGCTAAGGCCTAAACTGTTCTGAGTGTGGTTCGTGTTATTTTACGTAAAAATAATTAATTAGCCATCAATATCATAAAACATTGGCGCTAATTGTGTTGAAAAAAAATGTTACGTTTTGAACTGGGCTACAATAGATCGATCATGATCGCAGTGGCCTTTGAGTTTATGGCCCTTATCTAAATATTCAAATAATAATATGGCTTGTACTAGGCATTCACAGTGCGGTGGACTCTTTGTCTGTTTATGAAATAGTTACCTCGAATACACATTTTTTTCTTTTGATCTCTACGCATTCGGCCAACTGGCAATCAGGGATGAGAACTCAAGATACGAGTAAGTAGTCAAAGAATCCAATCTGTAACTTGTGATGTATTCTACTGTGGAATAAAGTTGTACTTGAAATTGTGTGTCGTTTTTTTGTTTTCAGTGATTGCGTAAATAAGTTACACTTTAGAGTAACAGTAATTACACCCTTACTGTTACTCTAAACAGTAATTACACCCTTACTGTTACTCTAAACAGTAATTACACCCTTACTGTTTCTCTAAACAGTAATTACAACCTTACTGTTATTCTAAACAGTAGTTACACCCTTACTGTTACTCTAAACAGTAATTCCATCCTTACTGTTACTCTAAACAGTAATTCCACCCTTACTGTTACTCTAAACAGTAATTACACCCTTACGGTTACTCTAAACAGTAATTACACCCTTACTGTTACTTTAACCAGTAACTTATTTACGCAATTACTGAAAACAAAAAACGACGCACAATTTTACTTTAGAGTTATCAATGACAGTTATCTTACTGTTTTCTGTCGTCGATATGTCGATACTAAAGAACTGGTTACGGAGGGACATTCCTAAACCGATTACGTAAATTTTTTTTTAGAACAACGTCTACCGTCAAAGTTATTCACATTATTTTATTAATCCCAGCAACTAGCAGCTCATTTAACAACAGTTAAAAAAACAAACATTATGATTATTTATAAAACTGCATATTAAATAAATATTAAATAAAAAAACATTGCCTATCCAAAGGTTGACTGGTAGAGAATGCCTAGAGGCTTTATATTGTCCATTGTAAATTGCAATAAAGCAAAAATAATAATTTTATATATTTATGTATAAATTTGCAACTCTATGAACAGGTTACTAAATCTTGTTCGTTCAGTCGACTGTCATCAGGCGTTTTGAAATTGTCACTAATCTTTACCTATTGATAACCCCTGTGCAAAGGTCAGTATATAAATTTGCATACATCCTCCTTCAAACTTAGCAAGGTAATTTAGACTTTACCAACTGATACATAAACTTCAAAATCATTCGTATAGTTCCTAACATATGTACGCACTTTCGTATGTGAAAAGCAGCTTTATTTTCCACGTCTTTAAGTGTGTTTTAGTTTGTTACATCAATTGTGCGCTATGAATCATATTAGGAATAACATAGTTTGACAGCTGTTTTGTTTAACAACTTAAGCGTTATACGTGACATTTGTAGACAATGCTTTGAAATAAAGCTTTGTATGCGTCCAATTTATTAATGGCTTTCGGCTGTCTTCGTTTTTCTTCGTGTTTCGTCGATCGATGTAAAAATTTGTCAAAACCGAAATAGAAATAGAGAAAACCCCCTATCGCGAAGGAAAAATCGATGCCAGTGAAATGCCGTCATAGTAAAAGGCTTGAGTATAAACGGGTACTCACGATATGTTCATTGTTACACTGATATTAGTTACCCAGTTACATGCATCGTTACGGCAAAACCTGTCCGTTTGATACGAAATAAACGAAACTAAATAAGCGAAAACGAAAAATTTAACGGAAATAAACGAACGGAATATTACTTTACCCCGCCTTATGGAACTTTGAATAGCTTACAAATAAGCCCAAAAAATATTACTTGCACAATTTCAATGAAAATATTGGGTTATAGCATTATTCTAGGGACTAAATTGTAAAGGTAAGGCCGCAAAATCTTTCCAGCGTATATTGATAAAACCGGCCTCGCGAAAGGTTCCATACCACTACAAGTATCTATAAAAACTCAAAAAATTCACGTTGCTTGTACAGGAGCCCCGCTTTTTATTTGGTTTATTTTTATTTAATTATTTCTTTTTAAATTAAAAATATAACTAACTGTACTGTGAATATTTCAAGTACCTCTATGATGCTGTTATAAATATCGAAACGTACATATGTCGCATGGGAGCCCCCTAAAATATTTATTTTATTCTATTTGTTTATAGCGACAACAGAAATACAGCATATGTGAAAAATTTTAAATTTTTCCATGAGATACAGCCCGAAGACAGACAGACGGTCAGACAGACAGCTTCCGGTCGCTTCACCCTTTGGGTACCTAAAAATGTTTAAAGCCGCCAGGGTGCCTCTGGACGAACGTCTTTTCTGTTATCATTCACGCCAAACGCTAATTAAAAACTGTATAGAAATGACGTTTATTACGGAAAACATACGCCATATAATTATATGCATTAAACATTCCCATCCATTTTTGACCGTTTGGCGTGAACGATAACAGAAAAGACATCTGTCTTAGGGCCCAGGCTACCAGCATGAGATTGGTGTTAAACCATTCAAACCAGGCTCAATGCGGCCAAATACTTCCCTTTTTAAATGCAAACGGGTACTCACGATACCCATACCGATATTTCGAGTTGCATGGTTTAGCAAAGGGGAGATCTTCCGCCAGGCGCGGTGTTATGCCTGGGGAGCGGCCGAGCTCCTACAGTCGTTAGTCGGAACTTGTATATATGCTAAGAATACAAAAAACTCCGATACCGTGTTTCAGGTTTCGTCGTGACGTCATCGTCCGACATGTTGTGCTATGTCGCCACAATGGCTCATTGTTAACGGCAAGACTTGCTGTAACCTCATTCAAGATCGTAAGTACCCGTTTGCATTCAAAATGTTTTATCCGCAGCAATATTAGCTTAAAATGATAGAATATTTATTTTTTTCCGTAATAATTGGGTAGCTGATATCAGAACTTTGGCAACCTAGCAACACATATTTGCAACATATTTGTACGCAATATCGATATGATTAAAACATTCTAATATGGTGAAATGAAACGTTTAAAATTTTAATTTTGATGTTATACGGAACAGCGGATATTAGTCGGTATATACGCGGGTATAAAAACGACAGTTGTTTTAATATACTAAAGTTTTAAAGGTCATTACTAACTGGAAGAATATTCTATTGAAGTGCTATCTGTAATTGTGAGTTGAAAAAAAACTCTTTTTTTCTGTAATAATTGGGTAGCTGATATCAGAACTTTGGCAACCTAGCAACGCATATTTGCAACATGTTTGTACGCAATATCGATATGATTAAAAAATTCTAATATGGTGAAATGAAACGTTTAAAATTTTAATTTTGATGTTATACGGAACAGCGGATATATTAGCCGGTATATATCGACGCGGGTATATAAAACGACAGACATATAAAACAGACAACAACATATACTAAAGTTCTAAAGTTATTACAAACTGGAAGAATACTTTATTGAACTTTTTCTATCAAGACTGCTTACCGGGGGATTTGTTGAAGCGATGGCGTAGTTTGACAAACGAAAAGTGTTTGTAAAACCTGACTCCGAATACATTTCATTTCATAAGAGATATATAAACTTATATATAATATATGTATAATATTCATTAACATCAAAATTTGCAAATAGATTTAATGGTGCATTAAAAAGTAGCATGTAACGGAACTCGTTTTCCATGAAAATAAAAAGAAACATACCGAGCAAACAAGTTCTACTTAGATGAATTAGGTGAAAGGCGCCAAAACAATAATACCAAATACAATTTTACTCATATAATGAGGTAAAATTTGTTTTTAAATTCCATTAAAAAGTTCTTGTAAAAGAAGAGACTTCGTAGTGCTCGAAATTCAAAATCATTAAAAGTTAAGATAATTTTATGGCACATGTGTAATATTATTTAGTCTGTGTTTTATGTTCAAACTATCGCACGCACATTTATTTTAGTTATTTTTTTTTGTTTTCCACAATATGTATTTTTTTCAATAGTACACGTATTGCGGACAGCAACTTGTTTTGTTCCTAAAATAAACTTGCCTCGTACAGCTAGGTTCAATTTAAAATAGATACAACTTGGTATTATTGTGTAAAGGAGCTGCGACCTAGAAATATTAGATTTATTAATCTGCCAAATAACTTATAATTAAAAGTGACACAGTTTTGTTTCTGCTGTGTCTCACAACGCGCGATTAAATGAAGTTTCTTCATTATTTTTACTTGAAAAATTTACTTTTATTTGAAAAATTTAATTTATTTTTACTTTTTAAAATTCGCATACAATAAAAGAAAATTTAACTGAATACTTTTGTATTATTTAGTTACCATACGTTTTAAAAGTGACAAGCATTTTTAGTACTTAGCGGAAGCCTGGCCAGTAAGACCGCGACCATCGAGTTTTAAAAACAAAATACACTCATATAAAAGCAAATGCGACGCATAGTCGACTAAGAGAAAAAATACACGTGCTATTTAATTACAATTATTATAATAGTTCAATGTAACAAGTATTGTTAATTTAAAGGTATTTACCATGAATCGTCACCGAAGTTGACAAGTTCCAAAAAGATATATCGTGCAAATTAACTACCGATTTTAAACTTCACTTGAGACTTTGTTTTGTAATTATAACTAGTGATGGTTTGCAATAAGTAGTGATGATTTGACTGTATTTTACTGTATTGTATTTTTACTATGCCACTATCTAATTACGTTGATAATAATTACGTTGATCGCTGGTAGTGTTCATGTCAAAATAGTCTAACAACGGACTTCTAAAAGCTGTTGTATCGATGACAATATGGTATTGTGGCATACTAGTACTACGCGGCTTCCTCCGCGTAGTAGTTACCTTAATAAAATATAATCTATATATTGTTTCAGACTATAATCTACCTCTGTGACAAATTACATTAAGATCCATTCAGTAGTTTTTGCGTGAAAGAAGAACGAGAGGAAGAGAAATGTCCATCAATCCATTCTTCCTCATAAACTTTCGTATTTACAAAATCGGTAAGTACATAATACTTTACGATTCTGCTGTTAATCAGTCAAATAACATCCTTTTTAATCATACAATACGAGGATTTTTCGTAACTAAAGACTTTAGTCGATCCTAATATCCATCGCTATCAATAGTCATTTTCTCTCTCGAACTACAACCAGTACCTTACGAATAATATATGTCTTAATTTTAATATTATTTATGAACTTGTTGCATTAGAAAATTGAGGAAATGATTACTACTATGTATTTATCTCGTTAAGTAACAAGATAAATAGGTATAGTGCCATAGGTTATGGTAGGCCTTTGACAAAGTTTAACGAATGTTATGTAATGACTAGTTACCAGAAAAAAATTGTCATTGTGACATAACTGTGACAGATAGATATATGGTATCGCGGACTCATTTGTAGATATTGATGTCCTCTATAAGAGTGTAGCACATCACATTGCTCTATTGCCAATAATTTCCACAGCGTACGTGATATAAGGATTTTTTTTCACATGTTGCGTTATATTATCTAAGTTTTCTTACGGACCCCTAACGTTTTTGAAAATCTTTTATAGCCACGTTTATCAGGGATAAAGTAAGCGTCAAATAAATAATAATAAATATAAATAAATATCTTTGCACAACTCACACACGGCCATCTGACCCCAAATTAAGCGATAGCTTGTGCTACAGTGATCAGATAACTGATAAACATACATATATACTTTTAAATACATACTTAAATACATATTTCTATTACACACCCAGACACACATTCCTGCTCATCACAGAAAAGTTTGACCTGGGTGGGAATCGAGCCCACGACCTCCGGTGTAGTAGTCAGATTCACTAACGACTAGACCAACCGGCCTGTCAATAATGGTAGAAGAATTTTTCAAACTACGGAACTACGCAAGCGAAACCGCAGGTAGTCTAGTTAAAATCGCCGCATACCATCAGGTGGGATCTACGTCAAGCATTAACATATCCTAGGTAAAAAAAGAAACCAAAAAAAAACTTAGGCGTGATACATCAATGATTTTCCAAAGACTTTAAACAGTAGCTACGTATTCTTTAACTTTGTATAAATTATATACGGCATTCAAAAGTACTTGTAACATAAATAGTTAATAACATTTGAATTCTATGACTCACAGCTCACCAAATATTGAACATCAAGGTAGGAAGTTACTCACGGTTTAAGTTTAGTTAAACTTATCACAATAGTTACTTTGGTTTGATAACCCTTGAACTTTATATCTGTGAGACTAGTTTTTGTTATGATGCCTAGTTTGAGCCGCTGCTTCGTTTATTATTGTAATAATCGAGCGTAAGTTAGTTAATAAATAAATATATTCTTGACAATATCTATTATAACATAACTTTTATAACATAAACATTACTTCTCTCTCTTTTACAATATCGATGGTTATATACTGTAAAATTGCACATATGGTTTTTGATAAGGGCACGTAGAAACTATTGTATTTAGTTACAATATTTTAAGTTACTATAGTCACTTTTTCCTATCTTTTCTAGAGTCAAAATTGAGCAATATATATCTGTTTTATTAGTTATTTTACAAGTCTCAAGTATTATGATATTGAATACTTGTTACAGCTCAAGACATAAGTGTGTTAAACGTGTCATTTGGTAATTTATAAGAAAACTGTATTTTACTCTATTTCTTGTGTATTTATAAACCTAGTGAAGAAAAGAAAAAAGACCATATGTCGTGGCTCGATCTACCAGGCACTGTATTTAAAATACATACGTATATCGTGTATACAGATACACAAATAACAACATATATATATATATACATACATACATATAAATATTTAAAGAATAATAAATTCGTTACTATTACAAGTCTCTAAATAGATAACATGATAAGCCCTTGAACTTATTACTAATGTTTACTTTCAATGATATTTAATTTGAGCATATTTCAACGTCCGTTTATTATACTCCCCATGGTAGTGACGATAAAAATATTTCCTATTGGAAGTTGTAGGGTTAAGAAATGTTTATACTAAATATATAATGGCAGGCTGGCTTCAACCCACTGACAGCCTACTACTGAATTCTTTTTAGGAGGCTTAATAACATTAAAAGCTATTCACTGTAGACTTGAACGATCGTAGTAGATGGCAGACCAGGGTGTCGTAATAGGTGACAGAAGTCAGATTTGTAACTTTGTTTTTTTGTGAAACCTGTCTGACTAGGTACCACCCACTGAGTCAACCACCAAACGATACGTTGCGTACCGACTGGAGCTTCATAGGGAATTCTCTTCTTTTTACTTCTCATGCTCTCCCGCGACTACGTCCGCATGGAAACCGTCCTCTTCAACCCCCTTTTTAATCACCCCCCACAGTCAACATCACATCTAGTGCATGAATACAAAGTGTTATGATCATATCTTCGATAATGAAGAACTTTTATCCCCTATTTCATTCAACCTCTTCAAGTCTTATTTCAAGAAAATAAGTACCCTATGTTTTTTGCAAATACTATTGTACCTATGTACCAAATTGGGACAGAACCGGTTCAATAGTTTAAGCAAAAAGAACAGATAGACAGACTTATTTTCGCATTTTTAATATTAGTAAGGATTTATCCATCTGCAGCGAAACAGAAAGAGATTTTAATGTGTTTGACCTGTCTGATTCTTTATCCTCTCATAACTTTAAATGAACTGATTTGAATAAATTAGACGTTGGTGGTATGTAGTCAGAGAGAACATTAGTAAATGCCGCACCATTTAGTACCACAAAAATCAGTCAAAACGCGGGGATAAGAGAGGGGGAAGCGTCGAAGCAGCACGCTGATTGGAGGATTCAAAATGGCGCGTAACCAAAAACGACGATGATTGGTCCGTACACATCACGTGCAGTGTCTGATATACGTTCGATTGGTCGAATATTTTTCCATAAACAGTTTACCATAGATGCAGGACAAAGTATGTTAGATGAAAGTAAAGTAATCATTGGTTTTCTGTTGGCATGTTGTGGCGAATATTTTTAACAACGGAGTTTACACAATGATAGGTTTCAAAATTATTAATATTATAATATACCTAGTAACAATAATTATGAATTTTATAATTACGAAAAAAGGCTTGAAGGCATTTTTTGATGACAAAAATTTGTGTTTCTACTTTATGTATATGTATTATCTCGTATCAAGGATCGCACGTTCAAAAATAAATCTAAATCAATATTTGTTTGTTTGAAGTTCGTTTTTACAAACGCGTTTGGTAAACCAAACTATGCCATCACTTCAACAATTCCTACGGTGAGTGGTCTTAGAAAAAAAAGCGGCATGAAACTCCCAAGGAGTGTTTTTTTTCTACTTACAGTTATAAAAAGCACTAACTAGTATTTACGGTGATACCATTTTTATCTTTGAAATAATCATCCATCCAGAGGGATTAAATAGGAATTTTAAAATACTCCACGCGAACATTATCGCGGAAAAAGTCCTACTTCCTTCTAATATTATAAGTAAACGTTTCTGATGATAAATAGATGTGTATTGTTAATCTTTCACGCAAAAACTACTCAATGTATCCGAATGAAACTTGGCACACAGATAGAAAATAGACTTTAATACATCGTTTTCATTATGTGCCGTGTGGGCAAAACCACGGGCGGAGGCTAGTGAAATAAACTGCAAGTTAACATTTATCGGTTTACATTTTAACGTGCAATTCCATAAATGAATGTTACCAGGGTCTTTGTGTTACTTGCGTAATACCGGACCAATTCCATTGCATTTGTGAATTTTGACCTCCAATGTTATTTGTAATATCTTATTAATGCTCGCACAGATTACGTTAATATGAGCGTCTGCCACAGAGTAATGCGGCTGATTGTAGAACTGTCCGCGTAGCTAAATGTAAAATTTATTAAAAATTATTGTTTACCTGCCAGGCATTTCAGATAAGAAAATAAAAGAACTATTAAAACGTATGTAATTATCCCATAAATATAAGATTTCTAGCAAGGCAGCCTAAAAATCATCAATAATTTTACCCAAATAAAAAGTAAAGTATAAAAATATATTTAAGTTTAAAAAACTCACAATATCCATAGCCTAACTGAAGAAAGGTTAAATAAGTTGAAAATCAATCACTTGTTGTAAATTTTAGTCTGTGTTTGTTTACAGAACTTTTATATTACACTAAAATGCTATAAATGTAAGCGGATGTAAGCGTGGAGATGAATATGATGTTAGAATTATCTGATTTAATATATAAGGTTAGACTGGTGTTCAGCTATTAAAATATTTACATATGTTTTTCAAAACAGGGATTTTTCAATACAACCATTCCACGTAAAATTTTTGTCTCATTTAATTTTTTTTTTCGGATACAGTTTACTTCTTTATTTCTTACCGTCGATGTTGTTATTAGAGTTTAAACTCAATATTGTCATTGTAAAATTGCTGTAGGAAATCATCATAATAGTGGCCTTCAGAGTACTCCATAGAATACACAGATTGATATACATACGTCGACGTCACAAGATGGCGAAAAAATATTCCTTTTTAAAGCCGACAGCGTTGTACAAGATTAAGATTACTTTACACGTAGTTAGGAAAAAGCAAAAACTTTATTGTCACTTCTATTTAACGCATATAGTCTGTGGTATTCACACCTTGATATTTTGTGCATCTTTTATTATTTCTTTTTTAAATATTAGCTGTAATGTCATAGCTACTCGAACATAAAAATAAAAAATAATAACAAGGACAAACAAATATGTAGATAGTGAATGTTATTAACATTTAATTTATCTTGTTAATAATATGGTTTTTGTTAGTAGGTGGACCTAGCTATAGAATAATAATTGATATTTTACTAGTTTCGCTCTGGGCTACCATAACTGCCTGGAATTCAGGTAATATACATAACTACAGTATTCGAAATAGTATCAAAGGATTCCTTTAAATATTCGTTTACTTATTTTGTTAATAAATTTATTACTTATGAAGGGATTTTGTATTGTAAAAATTTTACTTTCGTTAAGCGGGCTTTTGGCTTCTACGACGAAATAAACAATTTTACTTTCATTTTATTACATACATATTTTACTTGGTATAAGCTGATTGGGTATATTCGGCTAAAGATTACACCGCCATCTGAAACTTTACAGAAAATTGGACGTCAAAGAAAGAAACAGGAAAGTTTCTTTCATTTATTTTAGTCTTGTGTTACATTGTGATCAAATCTTAAAATAAAACAATACCAACCAATTATAACTAATTATAACAAAATAAAGGTGAAAATTGGTCGAGCCCAGCATATAGTCGCAGCGAAACCACGACCGCTGGTTTTCCGCCTAAACCACAAGTCATCGGTTCGGAAGATTGGTGCAAACGTTTGTATAGACGAAATTTCATTAAATTTTTTTTCATCATATTACACTTCGTTTTAAATACAGGAGGTTTTTAAACACTTTCAATACCAAGTGTAGAGGTCAGGCATAACTCTTTAGAATTGTTTTCTGTAAAAGGACGTAACTTGATTGTTAGTTAGTTAGGTACCACAATTGGACAGCGGCCATTTAATATAAATAAATAAATATCTTTGGACAACTAACACACGGCCATCTGACCCCAAACTAAGCATTGGCTTGTACTATGGTGTTCAGACAACTGATACACATACATATACATATATTAAATACATACTTATATAGATATTTACACCCAGACACACTTAACAAACATTCCTCCTCATCACCGAAAAGTTAGACCTGGATTGGAATCGAACCCAAGACCTTGTAGCAGTAAGGTTCACTAACCACTAGACCAACCCGTTCAGCCTAACGTTTTGTTAGAAACGACCCTAACGCGCGGTCTACAACCTAGTGTAGGTATAGTCCAACTCTGTTTTTGGGAAAAAGATATTGACCTTTTCAACAATTATAATACGTAATAATACTAACGATGTGAACTTTTAAATCCTATTCAGTCCTTGCTTAATCAAATTAAGTCAGAAATCTTTTCTATAGAGTTTATTGATAAAATATTATAATGAGGACACACAGACGAAATATTTCTTTAGGGTGATAGATATCCAATTTGATAGAACATAAAATCTTATGGTTTAGGTGAATCGGTTCTAGTTTATTAGTATTTATTATTTATAACTACATATATTTAGGTCATATTTTGGAATAGTTAATGTTAGATTTTGAAGAAGAAACGCCAATTTTTTTTTCTTTATTTATTGTATTAACGATTTGCGTGCATTCAAACGATTTTACTACCCACAGTGTAGTGAAAAGTATTAAGTATATTTTTTTAAAAGTACAGAGTACACAACAATTTTCTGTCCGGTACTTCAATAACTGGTCAGAAATAAGTATCCAACAGTTTCCAAGGATGGGTGGATAGATGGATATTTGTTATATTTTCATGCTAAACCACTAAACGGAACTGAATGAAATTAGGCATACAAGTCTGGAAAAATATATAGGTTACTCTTTAGGAAGGAAAAAAACTACGTTGGTAGATGTATAAATTTATAGGTTAATTAGGTGTCTCAATGTACATATAGTGTGCCTACTTTCTCCGCATGTTCTCCCATTTACACTATAAAATTTAGTATAACGTTCGAAGCCCGGAGGCTTGTTTCGATTTCGATACAAGTTAAGCAACAGCGGGCGCAGTCGGTAAGATCCTCCTACCGCTAGTGGCAAAAATTTCATAAACGCTTCCGTGCTTCGGAGGTCACGTAAAACCTACGGGCAGCATTAAAACTTCCGATACTTGGGTTGGCCACTAATCCCTCCATCAATCCGCATCGGAGCAGCGTGGAGTAACCTCTAAACCTCCTTCGTATGCTCAGTAGTGGGCCATCGATGGATTGACGTCATAAGGTTTTAGTTGTAGTAGTACAATAATAATCGGAACTTTTATATTGCAAGCCTTACAGAGTTAAATTTATTAATACGGTACTGAAAAAATATCAGCAGGCTATAGGTGCTCGCCTCGTGCCCGCTTAGTGACTGGAGGCATAACTGGCATACATCTTTCACAACAATATACTACCACCAGGAACTCTGCGGATGTTTGTAACAAAAAATAAGTTGAAAATAGAAGTTACATCCGCAATCTCGCCTACCTAATGTAACCTATATTTTTTACTGATTATATAAAAGTAAAAAAAAATTGAGTGAGTTTGTAATATTAAAATATCCGCGTTATACTAAATGCATATTTACACGGCACATATACCACCATATTTTTTTTAGTTTTTATCTGTATATCTGTTTGTTTGTCCCAGCTTATCTCTGGAAAGGCTAGACCGAATTTGACGGCACTTTCATTGGCAAATAGCTGTTGTAATGAGAAGTTAGACTACATTTATTTTAGAATTATAAAATATTAAATCTGCGAACTGAAAAGTAACGCTTTTTATATTCCGCGTGGACGATGTCGCGGGCACAGCTAGTATAAGTACAAAATGGAAGTAAGTATTAATAGTTTGTTTTTTACTTCTTAACCTATTTTTTAAGATTCAATTAAAAGTGATTCGAGAAATCGTAAAGACGCTTTTATATAAAAAGCATATTTACGTCCGTTTAAAGTTTAAAGCATTTTTTCTACGAGTCATTAAATATTTATTGAGCTAGATAAACTTGTCTTGTGTTTATAAAAACACGAATGAAGCTGTTAATGACATTAATGTATTGATTCGTTTTTTAACATCGACGACCGATACATCGATCGTTGCATTACATCCTGGAGAATTAATTTTGCGTTAATGTTGTACTTCAAGACGTCGAAGGTCGTCTGATGAATAGCGCAAGGTAATGGAATAGCCTCATCAGCGTTCCCCATATTATTCCACTTCCTCTACAACATTTTTAAGCGTCAGATCAATTTGTTTTGATCGAGCAAAGCGCTGTTATGATATTGTTGGAGTTGAGTAACTGCTCGTCGATTCTCGTTTCAGAAGTCGTAGCAATATCGTAGCGAGTTTGTCGATGACGCGGAATTTGGTGGCATATTCGTAATTGGCTTTCAACTAAACCCCAACGACATCCATCCGGAAGTCTTTTGTCAACGAAATGTTATCCGATCCTACAGATCCGAACGACTTTTAAACTTGAGGGATTTTGAAATTGTTTAGTAAAACGAAAATCGCTGCATGCTTCGAAAATAGATCGGTGACTGCTAGGGGCAAACATTCTGAACGTTTTTGTCCTTCGTAGGACACGTAAACCTATCCATTCCAATTGGTGTATTCGATAGCAGTCGTTAATCCAATATACGAGTAGAAGATTAGTGATAAGACCGCCTAGTAATTTCCTTAAAATGTTTCTGTAAACTTTACTAGCGTACAATAAAGTGGATTTGTATTGTATTGTATCAATTTCGAAAGACTGCAGGCACAGAAAGATTAAAACCAGAAAGCCAATTATTATGTCGAATTTTATGATTTGTTTGTTTCATTGTACGTATGTGTAATTTTTAGGAAACAATTAAGATTGTAAACTTCAATGGCGAATCCATATAGCGTCGCTGGTGGGTAAACTCAGTAAGACTGTTAAGGAAAATAAGATGTTACGGATGTTGAAATAGCAAGACTGGTATATTTTGACTAAATACTAAGTGTAATGTATTTTATTTTTGGATAAAAATACAGTCATTCGGTCAATTGACAGGCTGGTTGGTCTAGTGGTTAGTGAATCAGACTACTACACCGGAGGTCGTGGATCCGATTCCCACCCAGGTCAAACTTTTCTGTGATGAGCAGGAATGTTTGTTCT
>DWJZ01002836.1:0-18413 GCA_018249125.1 Asbolis capucinus
CGGGAATGGAGAGAACGAGGGCGAAGCAAGCAGGGGGAGCACAACAAGGGGGCGTGAAGGAAGGGGGGCACCTCATGGACATAGTCGCGGGGAAAAACTAGTAGGTAATATACATATATATATTTTTTGTTATATCTCGGGACATCTCACACACGGCCATCTGACCGCAAATCAAGCGTTAGCTTGTACTATGGTGATCAGACGAAGTGATAAACATACATATATATACATATTTAAATACATACTTATATAGATATTTACACCCAGACACACGGGACAAACATTCCTTTTCATCACAGAAAAGTTTGACCTGGGTGGGAATCGAACCCACGACCTTCGGTGTAGCAGTCAGGTTCACTAACCACCGGCCTGTCGAATATATGAAATTATTTAACAATTCTCATCTTTTCTTTCTTCGCGTTACATTGAAACAGTTCACTTAAATTAAGTTTGCCTCTGTTAGCTGGTATTCGTGTGTTTGACCTAAATGCATATATGATATATGAATTATATAAGTTATATGAAACACATATAATGTGAAACTCATTTCCATATTTTTTACACACCTGGCCATGTGGCGCGAACATCAAGTACATTTTCATAAAACTAAAATTTAATTATTTGGTGGAATTACAAATGTGGATGGTGCATTTGTGAGCAACTTTGTTTTAGGAAACAATTTTGTTACTGAGCCAGTGTATCGGAGCTTTTAGTTAAATATGTATATTTATGTTGTCAAAATACTATTATTTATTTTATAATATTATTGTATTTAATGCGTACAGTTAAATACAAAATTTAAATTTTAAATCGCTTATTAACATATAAAAATTAATTCTTTTGTATTCTCCTTTCTTTTCCTTAGCATTTTCAATATTTCATCACCCTTACTGGTTGAAATTTCAGAAACGTTAGGATTATATATTTTTTAGTTTTTATTAGTACATAAATACAACATGATATGTTAATTACGGACTTCAATTAAATCTTCTATCCGCTAGTCCTACCTTCTCAAGATCAGTAATTGTAATAATATATTTAAATCAGTAATTGTAATAATGGAATAGTATAATTATGTTTGTAAAATATTTATATTTTTTTTTTGTACTAGTTATTTATATTTTAATTTATATGTGTTTTATATAATAAGATTAAGATCTTAAAGTTTGCACATATACCTGCACACTTTTTTACAACTAGTCCTTCACCCAACGGTAGTCTGGAAGAAATCGCTATTAAAGCGATAAGACCACCTATTGTGATTAGTATATTTTATTAATTTGCTTGTATTTTAACCCTAGCGTGCACAATAAAGTACATATATTGTATTGTAATTTTAAATGACTTTCATTAAATTATCATCAAATGATTAGTTTATGTAATACTAGGGTCCGCCCGCGGCCCCGCTCGCGTTGTACCAATGATAAAAAGTATTCTATGCCACTGTCCAGGCTATCATACCCACATAAAAAAACACGTCAATCTGTTCGTTTTGTCGTGAAAGACGGAGATACATACAAACACGCTTACATTTTTAATATCAGTATAGACTCCTCCGTACAAAAAGTAAAACAAGATTGTATTCAACATCAACTACAATGTTGAAATCCAGCCTCCGTAACGATAAATTACCCCTCCTGGCCTCGTGACCTTTGGCTTACAACTTATAAACTAATTAACAATTTACGATCAAATACAAACCAGATAAAGATAAACTTCAAAATCTAAGATACAATAAAACTTAAAGCTCATACGAAATCCCAAAAAGCTACAAAATCTCTTTGCTACTCTTCCCCTCTTTAGGTCGAAAGCGGAAACATTTTAGATCTGCCCGAAAACGACATTTTGAAAAACAAACATTTACCATTTCAGCACTTTGTTAGGGCTCCATAGCGAAAAACAGAACAATTTAACTCGGATTTTATTGTCCATCCATCTGGCCTAAGGAGGTATATCTGAAACCTATCACGAGATAGCTTACTAAAGGGTCACAAATGTATTTTATAAAAAAAAATATATATTTAAATAGAAGAATAACTCCAAAACCATTCGTCAGAGGTCGCTTAAAAAAATGGGTTATGGCAACCACAAGCTTTCGATCAAAAGTTTTCAAAATCGGTCCACTCAGTAAAAAGTACTGTTTACTCGTAACATATATAAAAAACACAAATTGAGCACCTCCTCCGTTTTTGAAATTGGTAAAAAAAAGAATCGACCAATCCATTATTGATTTATTGATTGAATATGTTGGTAGTAGATGGTAGCCTGGTAGTTCATAGGCTAGCTAGTCGTCTCGCTGTCGGTCTAATCAGATGTACTTTGAGATAACAAAACGAGAAACAAAAAAAAATTTAATATAGAAATCTAAAATAATCCTTACACGGAACCATATCACTAAGATACTGACTTCTGCTGCTTCTGACACCCTGAACCTTGAAACAGATTAATTTGGGTTGTCTTGTATTTGTTGTTCATTCCAAACGAGAGTTCAAGTGTCGCAGAGCGAATTGATGCAGAAAAATATACCGTTTTTTCCGTAATATATGCATGTCATTAGTATTTATTTTGTATAAGCGATTGGCGAGAATGCCATCAGATTTGTGTAGAGGGTTGGTCTGCCAGTGTACGAGGTACTAGCTTAATACAGCGCCTATTCTGAACGTTCAGACTCGTCTTGACAATATGCAACTGCCTTCTATCATTGGCGATTGCTTTGTCATCATCATCATGTCAATTCATCATGGGTCCACACTATTGAGCACGGGTCTCTCCTCTGAATGAGAAGGTTAAGTCCAGCACGTTGGCCAAGTGCTGCCTTTGTCACATATGATTATTGTACAAGAAAAGTAACATTATTTTTCAACGACGCATATTTCGATAATTTACTTTTAACTTCATAAAATATCATTATATAATAATAATTACTAATTCTTTCAATTAAATTTTATTACAAATACAAAGAATGGCGCTTTAGTACCCACTTAGTTTGGCTTTTTATATCAACTCTCAACTTTCGGGCCAACTGGAAGACATTCCTTATTAGGAATAAGAAGTGCCCTGTACACACTATCTCATTTATGTATCATCATGTCCTTTTATGTGTGTGTACAAACGAATAAATAATAATAATGGCATATGCATTTATCCACAATAATGCGTATTTGATTGATTAGGAAGTTGATGGTAATTTTATTACATGCCGAAATAATTACAAGTCGGTTTTTTTTTTTTAAAAAAGATTATTTGTTTTTTGTGTCATTCATACCCATTTAAAGATTTATTAAACACATTAATAAAAGTTACAAAACAATAATTATCGTACGGGTCTGAAATGGTTAAGACTGTGTCACAGCCGTTTACGCCCAACTTTGGACATAGGGCATATGTTCTACAATCATATTATCAGGTACATTTTCATTTAGGATAATTAAGTTAAACATTGTCATTCACGCGCGACATGCGCCATCGTAATTTGGTATGAGTGTGTAAGTGTATTTACACCAAAAGCCTATACTAACTAAAATGACTCACGCACGGTTGGAGTACTGATCACCGATCATAAAACGAGTTTCACGGAAAGTTTCCTATTGATGGCTGTTACAGTTATTTCAAACATAAACCATTTTACGGCCTTAGACATAAAGAATTTAATTTTGAGCAATTTTGCGTCTTTTCTTAAGACCTGTAAAATAAGTTCAAGGTTCCAGCTTCTTGTTTGCACATTATTAAGCTGTTAATTTTGATATTTTATAGACATTTACAGGCCGGTTGGTTTAGTGGTTGGTGAACCTGACTGCTAAACTGAAGGTCGGGGGTTCGATTCCCACCTAAATCAAACTTTTCTGTGGTCAGCAGGAATGTTTGTTCTGTTTGTCTCGGCGTAAAGATTTAATTTACAATCCGGGGACAAATATTTGTCAACACTGGTCAACACTCGTACCCGTGATGCATTGTTTTGCAGGCAGGGTTTTTAACAACTAAGTTAAAGTGCTTTCTATTTGGACCCGATAAACTATGGACCAGATAGACTGGCGAAATTCGACCGTCAAATATGTGTGCGTTAAACGCACGTTTGTAATATACATACGTATTGTGCGTTATTTTTCAATTAATCGTAAAAACTGGCACGAAGTTTTGCTTCACGTATTAGCCGACGGCAAAAATAAAATCTCATTAGATTAACGCGCTGGAGTATCGCCCTTATTGTTTTCTGTCCAAGCTTCACCACCACTCTGCTCCAAGGACATTTTGTATAAAACATTTTAGATTCAGAGAGATCAGATTTACACTACTTTAGACAAATAATTAATATTCATTACTTACGTCAAAGAGGAAGGATGGATGAATCGAAGTTCAAGATTGATCGAGCTAAGACCAAAAGGGAAAGGTATCGTATTAGCAGAGTAAGGGATAGGTACGATAAAAGGGTGACGTAAACGCCTCGTGATTTTAGATAGTAACGCCATGAAGCTTGAGTATGTATGAACAAAAATGTGTAAGATACACGAATTGAAAACAAACAATGTACAGCAAAACGGCTTGTGGCCATCATAAGCGATAGCCGAACTCGTAACAGCACGATTGCTAAGATAATGGGTATCCCTCTAATGACAAAAGCATGAGCGCTTCCGTGCTTTGGAGGGTACATAAAGCCGGCTTTCCAACCGCATTCAAGCAAAAACCTTTCTTTAGTATATATTTCTATGAATACTGGAAATTGTCCTTCGTTTCGGAAGAAGAGTTGTCTAAGGGTTTAAGAGTTTCTATACTAATTTTGACCTATTATCCCACGGGAACAAAGCAGTTTTCTGGGATAAGCTATAAATCTGCAAAATTGCATCAAATTTGGTCTATCGCTTTCGGAGTTGCCATAATGATTTTAACCTATTATCCTGCGGGAACAATGCCATTTCACGGGATAAAACCTAACCTATAACCATTCTCGGGTTTTAAAATTCGATTATGCCAAGTTTCACCTAAATCAGTCCAGTACTTTTTACGTGAAGCTCGAACACACAGAAAGACAGACAATAAATCCAAAAAAAAATGTTTTGATTCCTATACCCATGACAAATCTTCCCTGCATTAAAAATTTCAAAAAAAATAATGTACAGAATTGACTCTGTTAGCTTTATTATTAGTGTAGACCATTCACTGTGAATTTTTGCGTGTAACGCGGCTCTTTCTATCTGAAAAGTAAAAGGGGCTGTGATATCTTCAAGATTAAGATTAATCGATAGAAGTTTTAAATAAAAGGACGACTCCTTGATACACCTTCAGTAATTTTGTTACAAATAATTCTAAGTCTATTAACGCTGTCAAGATATAATCCAGTTACGAAGGGCACGAGTCACTTTCTAAATCTGAAGAGGTAAGTGTAATGAAGTGGCAGGAACTATCGAAGATTGAGCATGATCGAATAATATGAAGAAGATATGAAGTGGGCCAGAGAGTAAAAAATGGTTTAAAAAGTCTTAGTTTCCCCTGCCATAATGCCTACTCTCACTCAACTTCAGTTCACGGTTGTAGACAGTTACATATGAGATTCTAAGTCTTATACAATATGTAAAACCGATTCAAAGATTTTTACTTAGCATATATTTAATGATGAACATAAAGATAATGACAGATTGTGACTTTATGTATTCCGACAAAATATGTATGTATCATTATATTATGTATTGCATATTATGTTGCGTCAAGATGTGTTGCGTCTCTTGTATCTTCCTTTTTCCCGTGCGAGCGAGTCCACTTGAAGGCGTCCAACGCATAGCGGTTCTTCAGTCAGGTGCTGTCAATGACCATGGGCAGCGGATATCACTATCAGATGACCCGTCTGCTCGATTACCTGCTTATAATATAGCAAAAAGACTCCTGAACCAGTGTATCTAAAATCTTGGAACCGTGTACAGGGTTTTATTTTCTACTGCAGCGTGAGGAAGCAGTTAGAAAAGATTTTTAGAAGTCAGGACTGATAAATAAATAAATATCTCGGGACAACACACGGCCATTTGATCCCAAACTAAGCATTATCACTGGATAGCCTCGTTATTAAAATTCTGTATGCATATTATATATATGTATGTATATCTATATTATTATAAGAATGATTAACGCATCACTAAGTTTTAGTAACTTAGTTAAAGACATTTTAAAAAGATGTGCAAATAAAATGTTAAAAAATGTCCAATCTATGTGTCCAACCTTTTTTATTTCCCAGGGTATAATCGAAAGGAGCCGGCAGCTATACCATCCCTCTAATTTTTCTTTGCCCGCAGCCATCTTCAATTTCTTATCCGGACTATTCCGGTTATTGTTATATCCTGATCCTATCCAGCCGCTGCACGTGCTCCAAGTTATATAATGTTTCTAGCAATATTACAAACTTGTACCCATTTATGCTTCAAAGCACGTCCCGGGGATCGATTACGTTACCTTTGATGTCTTTCGCATACTTAAGAAATTATAAGTAATAAACTGAGTACAAGATAATTATTGTTTTATACAATGATCATTGTGACTGTTCCACTACTGGGCTCTGACTCACTTGGTGAGGGGTACAGGCCATAGTCCACCACGCTGGTGAGGATTAGTGGACTTCACACATCAAGAACTTCATGGAGTACTCTCAGGAGTGTAGGTTCCTCACGATGTTTTTCTTCACCGGAACAAGTGATAATCAACTTATGGTACGCACGCGCGCCGCTGGATTTGAACCCTTTGAATTTTTTATTAACTTTGACCTAATTATCCTACTAATATTATAAAAGCGATACTTTGTTAGGATGGATGTTACTCCTTCCCATCAATACAACTAAATAGATCTGGTTGAAATTTGACACAGATAAATGAGATTCTAGAATATCACACAGGTTACTTTTCATGAACGTGCGTACAACGCAGGCGAAATCACGGGTGGAAACTAGTGCACAATAATACGTTACCGTTACTATAATCTAGGGATTTCTTTGTCCTCCAAAACACGAAAACGCTCAAAATTTTTCGCCATTAGCCATCTTTCTTTGCGTACCTACCCTCTATAGCTTCACTTTAGTAATTACTTACAATCTACACAAACCGCAGTGCTATAACCGCTTCCACCGCACCTATCTTATGCAAATTCCAGCAGAATTCCAATTCCACATCAAAGCGTGATTAAATTACTAGTGAAAAGAAAACAAAAGGCATTGTTATTTATACAAATGTGAAATCGCATCGCAGGATAGAGGATTTGACATAAAAGGGTCTTCTTATCTGCTTTGTACGAGTCAGTAAACTGAAAAATTAACGAGATTATTCTACCTTTACCAACATTTTAAGATAAATATTATTATTAAGGATTTGCTCGAACATGAGGCATAAGGTAAAAAATCCTATATGTACTGATGTATACGAACGTCTCTTATTTTTCTAAGGAACGTTAGACACAATGGAATCACCAATATGCATTTGAGCGTCGAGGAGCATGTTCCAGGCTCCAGTATTGAAGATAGCCGAAATATGCCAAGTAGTGACATTATTATGCCTAGTTATTTAACCAAAAAAATTAAAGTTTCACTGGCTTACTTATACTGAGTTATAATTCTATTTTGTATTCGTATTATCACTTCTTGTAATTAAACCTATACCTCAAACAGATAACGGACTCACTCCGTTTTGACGTTCAATCGAATAACTCAGATAAAGATTAGGTAGCTATGACCGAAAAAAATTTACTACTATGTTAGGTGCAGGCGTCAAGTCGTGTGAAAATGTGAGATGGTAATAGAAAGCAGTGAGAATAACGGTCTTCGTTGCTAGCGCTCGGAAAAAAAAGTAACTGTTACACAATTGAAGATGGATTATTAATAACAAAATATTACACTACCCTCCTATTACCCAGCCTCCACAATTTATTGGTTTCCTAAATATTATAACAGATGGCGTTAGGGGTACCTTCTGAAGTAACACAATAATATTCGTACATATTCAAGTAACGGGCCCAGCACACGTTGAATTGCTCGATGTATAAAGAAACAGACATTATTTTTACATATATTTTCTTGACTATTAGTAAGCGCATCACGCACGTCACTAACATTAGGCTAGGTAATGATTATTTTGTGGAATAAAAATAATATACTTAAGTTCATTCCATGCTTCGACTGTGCCCAATAACCAGTCCTCACAAAATAATCAAATTCTCGTTAAAAGCAATATATATTTCTTGTGGATTACATGGGCAATTTCTTGTCCTGTGTATCTTTGAATATTTGCCAACTTACTAATAAATAAAGGTTAATTCTTTACAAAAGTTACAAATTACATTCTATGATTAATGGACTTCTAGTAGAGCATAGCACAATGATTTTCCACTTGAAATCGTTTATCGACAAAGAATAGAATCTAAAGCGTTCTAAATGGAAATTGAGGATATTTCGTATCGACTTTTTTATTGGAAAGCTTATTCTCATTTTAAGGCAAACCGTTAAATGGAAAATATTGTAATATTGTTTCTTTTATTAAACTTTTTAATGCTGGAGTTATCCCAGATTGAATTAAAATTTTCTTTGTTCCCTATTGTTAGGTGGAAAAGATGGTTTTCTCTTTTATGTAAACACTTTACCTGACAATAGTTTGTAAGCTGTTGCTGACGCCTGGCGGCTATTGTCAGCTAACTTTAAACAATAATACTACTAATTTATAAATGCGAAAGTTTGTGAAGATGAATGTTTGTTACTCCTTCATGGAATACATACTAAATTTGGTACAGAGATAGATTAAAGTATGCAATAACACAGACTTTTATCCAAATAGGGCTTAATTCACTTAAATAATGCAACATTGATTACGTTTACAAGTACTCACAATAAACGTAACAACTATATCGTGAGTACCTATTCATAAAATTGAACATAAGGAACAAACAAATCCTGTACTTTAAACATATCAAAGTCATATTAACAAGCGCAAAAAGGTATTCACTCAAAAGGTACCTTTTCCGTTATTACAAATATCACTATCATATTCTAAATTACTTCCTCGCAAATTCTAGATTCATTATTATCTGGTACGTGTGTGGTGTACAAACGGAGGTATGGTAGTGACGTCACGTCACTCCTTGAAGAGCCGGCTGCTGCCGATGGCAGACGAGATGACATCGGTAAGCGAAACAGATGTGGCGCAAAACGTTATACGAATATCAAAAACGTATTTTGTGTTTGAAACGTAGAGTTTTGCAATAATTTTTGTTGGTTTAATTTAAATAAACATTATTTTATTTGGACCGTTTTAAATTGTCTAGTGATGTGTTTTAAGAAAGAAAATAAATAAATAAATGTTTATACACATTATACAACCATACTAGGATCCCTTGTGACCGGTAGCATGGACAAGCAAAGTAACGCTATGCAATTTTTTCATATTCAGAGTATATTTTTTGACATGATTACTATCAAGCTTATTTCTCATGAGTAGCTTAATTGGGATGAGAAACCCGACATTTTCTTTTACAAAAATTGTGGTAGCTAACAGGGGTAGCAGTTAATCATCGTCCAGGGTACTACGGGAATCATCATGGTACCGCGCATTTGTTGAACAAAATATACCAGAGAATCCGGACTACTGTATTCACTCATAATCCGAGAAGATTTTTTTATAAAATACTAGCTGACCCGGCAGCCTTCTTATTGCGTCAATTAATAAATAAAAAAGCTAAACGTTTTCAAGTTAAGTTTTATTATTTTTAATGCAAACGGGTACTCACGGTGTGTTTATTATTTTACCCATATTTTGACCCACTTGCATGGGTCATGTGCACGGCAAGGAGCAATTCATTTATATAGATGTATATATAGATTTAAAAATTCTCACGAGAACGCACGACAAGTCTACCCATGACCATGGCCCATGGAACCGAGTGGCACTATCGGTATAAATTACAATAACCGTGAGAACGCATTAGAGTTTTACTCTGTGGCGTCTACTATGATCACAGTTTAAAAACAAATCCACATAAATGCCTGCTTCGGCAGGAAACCGAACCCCATACCTCGCTTCGCAGACTAAGCTACACCATCTAAGCTGTGAAACAATTTTATTTCACGAGATAGGACAACGTCTCAAAAGTTACTGGATAGTTTCTGAAACTCTGTGTTTAGTATATACTTAAGTATTTGAAATGTTGTCAGTTCACACCGGTTTCTAACTAAACTTCTCTAGTCCAGTCAAACAAAAGCTCCTTTGTTACTTGAACTAAAAGAGTTAAATCTAGTAACATCACCGTTATACCCCCGAAGGCTTTCGACAAGGTTTAACGATTGTCATTTGACGATAACAACCAGAACCGACGGCTTTATTCTGAAGCACTAAATGGGTGAACAATTTATTTGTCACTAGCGGCCATTATGCTCCTACTGACCGCGCCCGCTATTGCCTGATTGCCGAATCGAAAACACCAGCGAGTAAATAAGCCGCTTGTTTACGATAAATAATAATATATTTGGACAACTCGCACACGGCCATCTGACCCGAAACTAAGCGTTAGCTTGTACTATGGTGACTGGTAATCACAGATATATATTTTTAAATACATTCTTACATAAATTAATTCAGCCAGACACACAGAACAAACATTTCTGCTCATCACAGAAAAGTTTGACCTGGGTGGGAATCGTACCCACGACCTTAGGTGTAACAACACTAACCACTAAACCAACCTGCCTGTATATAGTATGAACGGTTAATTAATTTAGTACTCACATTATTGTACTTCACTCTTTCATACTTCTTTTCATATTATCTACCAATTACTACGTAAAGAATTACCAGTTCATAAAGATACACTGAAATCTTGCTATTTTCGAAGTAGAACTTGAATAACAAACTTTTAACTTCCATCGTAAAAACCAAACTAATCATAATAGTTCAACATTATTCTTTCCTTCTTGGCCATTCTACGTTCTATTTCTTGAAACTGTTTTATTACTAGAATAAAAAAGAAGTAAACCTCCAGAATTGCATGCAAATTGAACTTAGGTAACCTACCTTTAAAATTTATTCAACGTTCATGCTAAACACTGTTGTATTAAATGTATTTTATTTAAAGAACACTTCGTATTATTTGTGTAACAATGGCTGGTACGTTCACAGTACTAACAATAATTTAGGTTCGCTAAGGAGTTCCTTACTCGTGTCTCCTCCTCAATATAAGACCGAAATGGTGGTTAACAAACTTGAGCCAAAAGTCAAAGTCAAAAATTATTTTTTGCATGTAGTTATTTTCAACACACTTTTATGAACGTATTTTTTTTGGAATCTACCATTGTTTCGGAAACGTGCCATAATAAAGAGGAGAAGAAACAGCGAATATGTTTTTAGTTCTACTCACTTATATTAACCTAAATCTCCACCTATCCTTGTGGTATTCATAACCGCTGAGGAGTTCCCTTGTGTGGAGCCGATGTTGAACGGAGTATCAAGTCATGTTTGTCATAAAAATGCATTGTTATCAGCATCAAAACTTTACGCAAAATTTCCGCACCGTAGTATAAGAGGAAGTGGGTCTAATAAAGCTAGCAAGATTTGACTCGTAACAATCAAATATACTAACATACTAACATACAAACACACACTGTAAGTTAAATAAAAACTTGTAAAAAGCCTAAAATTCACCATTTTTATTTCATCACAGGTACCGTACAAACTCAATATATCGAGGGCTAAAAGGCATCAGCTTTCGGTAATCACCCATATTTATGTGGAACACATTCCACGTAAAAATGACACGCCGGTACATTTTGTTCTCAATTTTAACATGTCAAGAGTGAAGAGGCGGTTTTCATGGCTGTTTAAATCATTGCATTAAATATTATTCATACGGGGATTACGTGGCAGCATGTACATGACACGTTTAGCTGATACGCTCGATATAGCTGCGTACACATTTTCAAGTAGATTGACGGGTTACACTTTAGGTAGCTCCATCAAGGAATTTATGCCAACAGCACATAAATATCAAATTATTTTTCCATTGCAACCCATTACTTTCCCACTGCAGGGCTTAAGATCCTTCCAACATTTGAAGGATATGGGCCATAGTCCCGTTGGCCATTTGTGAATTGGTAAACTTTACTCACCTTCGAGAACTTATTAGGGAACTCTTAGGAGTGCAAGTTGCCTCATGATGTTTTCCTTTACCGAAACAAGTGATAATTAACTTGTTAATCTTTAACTTTGATGTGCGCGTAGGGTTTGAACCCAGAACTTCCCATTCGAGACAGGAACTATCAATCCGTTAGGCTATCACTGCTTAAATTTCAAATTTAAATCTTTTAGTGACCCACGAGTATGTATGTCCTCATAAATGAGGAAGTCTAGAGCAAGCTCGACTAAGCTTCTTTAATATGATTCTCAGCTATGAGGATACTTAAGCTCAGCATCATTACATCATCCATCAGTCTTTAAACATGGATTGCGGGATATAGGCCTATCCTAATTAAAACTCTAACCGGTCCTGAGTTTATTGGATCCATCGTATACCTACTGATTTCTTCAGGTCATCAGCCTACCTATTCATGGGGCGACCTATGATTCTTTTGTTCAGACATGGTCTCAACTTGAAAGCCTTTCTTCCCCAATGGCATCGGTCCGTCTAATCATGGCTAGCCCATCGCCTCCATCGCCTAATTCTATGAGGTATTCTATGTTATGATTAATATCAAAAATTCAGTTTTCAAAAGATTTGTATAAATAGTAACTAACTGAACTTTATAGACTCAAGTTCTGGAATATGAAAAGACGGCGGAATGTCGATTTGGAGTGTATAAAGAAGTACAAAGAGTGTTTCTGTGAAATCTTTCCTTTTAACTATACGACCACTTACAGAAATGATTTACAGGAAGGATCGCTGGGGTTTCGTCAAAAGTACATACACTTACAGAAGGTTCCCTGAATACTTTCAGAGTTTTGGGCTTAGGACAGTGACAACATGTTTCAAATAAAAAGGACTTTGTACAAGTTGAGGAAACCTTACCGGCAGGGAAACCTGTTGAATCACACATTATGTAAGACTGCCCAATTCAATCAATTTCAAACTCGGAACTCTTATTCAGTGTAGGTATTTCGATACACTTATGTTCTTCAAATATTTAGAATCTACCAGTATTTTGGAAATGTGCTTTAACAAAGAGAAGCAGCAGCAAAGAAAATAGAATCGGATCGTCCATATTGTTGCTGTGACTTTAGTCATAACATTAGTTATCGTAAACAATCGTGATATATCCAAGATCAGGGGGATTTAATACCTTTTACAATTAACTCAACGAGGAATTATCTTGAGACAACTTGACAAGATCTATTAAGGTTGACCAGCAAGGTATACATTATTTACTTTTCAATTATTTACGATCAACACAATACCGTCGTATAGAGGAATTCGGTTCTCATTAGTCTTAATGTTTGCTTTCATGTTCCCAGTTTCAGCTTCTTGGAATTCTGTTGTTTACTTAGCTATAGTATAAACTCAGTGGACTCTGAAGACACACGTACAGATCATTTACCAAGTTACACTTTAAGAGAAACTATAAGACGTCCATCCATGGTCTACTACTAAATTCGGGTCACCTTACACTGAGGAGTCCTTTTTGTCGAGGGGAAATCCTTACGAAATTACAAGGTTTGGGTTATGGGGTATTTCTACCCACTAATTTGACGGTAATTGAGTCGGCTATCGATAAGAATCGCTCAAGAAATTTTTGCTAGCAGCCACCCGTACACTTTCCGTACGCGCCTGCTGTTCTTAAATTTTACCGATTATTTACTAGCTACCAGCAAAGAAAGCCCCAAAACAATCCAATTAAAAATATAGTTTCATAAGGTTTATTAAAAATATTTAAAAACACAAGCTTTAATCCATAATACAAAGAAACACACAAAATTTCATAACTGTATTGTAAACCGTTGAAGAGTTCCCTTGTCTGGAGTCAATCCTAAACGTAGTATCAGGTCATGATAGTCATAAAAATGCATTGTCATCATGATGAAAACTTTATGCAAAATTTCCGCTTCGTAGTGTAAGAGGAACTGGGTTTAATTAAGTTTATACAAATATACTATTATACAAACATACACTGCATATTAATAAAATATATCAATGTCTTTAAACACTACACATTCGGTAAAGACATAAGATTAGATTTCAAAACATTGCGGCAAAGAAACAAACAAGAAAATAATGTAAGCTGATGAAGCTTCCTAATCAGGAAAGTACAAAGGCTTTCTGAAATTTACCAAGCCGCCGCTTCCGTAAATTGCTTGTATATTTTTACCAAGTTTGATGTAGTACAAAATTTAATATTTAATGCAACCCATAAAGAAGTATAAGCGAAAACACTACAACAGACGTATGCCCGATAGAAATACTCCACCAAATTATGTCTTTCACCGCCTTTCAAAACACGAATTATAATGCTCAACATTCTTTAAAATACACATTTTCAAAGGACTATTTGCAATCTGATACGGCCTAAAATCTTTTAAGCGTTGTCGATATTCAAAGTAATATTTATATACAAAACGATCAGGCATTCCAATCTTTAAGTCAATAATCCCACTTTTCCGTCAACAGCCTTTGAGCAATATATTTTTCGTGTTGACTACAGTCGCTACCAAGATGTACTGCCTCTTTCGTTTTTGATATTTCCCCTTTTTAAGATGTTCAAGAGCTTCAAGAGGTTTATCACCCTCTTTCACTGGCATCAGATTAGTGTTGCAAAAGCCCCTAGGTAACTGTGATCACTTACGATCAGTTTGTTTGTTGCTGTGTAAAAGACCGTCAACTTATTTATTATTAACTTAATTTTCTAGAACATATATATGAAACAAGATTGTAGACAATGAGAAACAACAGTTAACTATTAATTAAGAAATATTACCGTTATGCATGATTCAGAATATTCTTCAGAACATCTATTTCACTTTCAATTTGAAGTACCTATGATGTAGACAGAATCTCTACTTCTGTTGCATCAGCCGTTTTAGGAGTTTTAGAAACTACCATTAAAGTTTTATCGTTTATTAAAAAAATATATATATTTAATCTTTATTAAATTTTTAGAGTTGTAACGGCCAAGCCGCTTGTTAAATTGTGATAAAAACTATCAAATTATTACGTGCAGTAAGATTTTTTTTTTAAAATAATATCTTTCGACGAAGGAGCGAGGAGAAGCGAGCGAATATTGCTAATAATAAAATTGGTAAAAACGATAATGAAGAACAATTACGAGCATACGAGTATATTGCATAACACAATCATTCATCCCAAATCGAAGTTCGAAAATGAATATCGAAATAAAATTGTATTCATCGGAAGTAATTAAGTAATGATCGATACATCACTCTGGGAACGACAGTTAACAAATAGCTGTTAACAAGGGATCTGTCCAAGTTGGTGCGGCACCTAACATGGGTCGGCAACATTTTTTAATATACGTGACAATGTTATAATGATATTGGTGCGGGAGGACCACAACAATCGCCAAGTTGCATTGCGTAAATGGGGTCTGTGTGCGCAAAGTTATTGCATACGGGCCGAATGCGGTCCGAGGTCCACGAGTTGCCAACCCCTGCTATAGATACCAATCGTTACATTATTAGCCGCCAGTATCAAACATTTAACCAATCAAATGAACGGCGATCCTATTGAATAGCTGTAATTGACTGCGTGTAGCGGAGTGCGAAATGTACAATTGTTACATAAACTCAGTAGAATTTATCGATATCATGATTTTTTTTCTTTTTCCAAAATTTTAATACACGTGTAAAACAGAGAGATTTCCTCAAGGTTCTCAAGAAAAACTACTCAGATTATAGGCAACGTAGTGGACTATCTCCCTTTGTATTGTAACAAGAGAGCCGATTCATAGGACTGTCTATGGATTGCGTGGATGATGTTAAAATAAAGACAATTCATTTCCACTGTACTCCTCCACTGATCATTGGAGCAACGTAAAGAAAGATCCTCCAGGCCTCCAGTCCAATAGTGGATGAATGTATTGAAGCTTATTCCATTCCAAACGGTACTCATACACTAACAAATATTTTCTAAAAGATACCTCTAATGGCACTATTAAAATGAATTAAACAGACACTATTGTTTGAGTTCAAAACCGCTCGCAGTATACACAAACTTTTGCATACAAATTATAACTTGCCATAAATCTGTTGCAACTCAGTTTTCCTAACGTTGTCACCTTTTCCGCACTTTGCGGGGTATGTACTGAAAACCAGCAGTTATGTGTCGTCATACAACATCACGTCACATAACAATTATGCTGAGTGTATACTTTTTTCGTCCCTACGTTGTTTTTTTTTAATTGTTATAATTATACATGAAGGTGTTTTATGCGACTGCGTAATTCTTTCTTCCTATATGTCATGCCTAGCCTAGCCGGTGATAGCTTAGTGGTTAAGAACTCGGCCTCCTACTCGGGGGGTTCGGGATCGAATCAAAGGGCGCGCACTTTGAACTTTCGGAGTTGTGTGCGTTTTAACCATTTAAATGTCATTCGCTGTAACGGTGAAGGAAAACATCGCGAGGAAACCTGCATGCCGGGGAGTTTGCAAAACTCAAAGATGGGTTGAAATGATGCGGCCATATTACAAATGAAAAAGTTTATGAGGATGTATGGATGTTAGTGGTTCAGGCAAAAACTATTGGACAATACCACATTAACTACTTTTCATCAACATACCACACAGGTAAAAGCCCCGGGTGGAAATTACTCTTTCTAAATTATCATATTATAAATGCAATTCTAAATAGAATATAAAAAAGTAGGTAACTCTCATACCTTTTCACGTCTAAACTACTGAACCAATTTTGATAAAATTTGGTACAGTTGTAACTTAGAACTTCTGGAAAAAGAGGCTACTTCTGTTGGAGAAAAAAGGTTGAAATAGTAGATACAGTTTTCGTAGTAATATCGGTTTTTATTCATGCACTATAAGTGCTGTTGACAGGTGTGGGGGGATGAAGAGTAAAGAAAGAGATGTATTATGCATCATCACAGCCAAACTATAAAGGCTCCAATCGTTCATCATTTCAATCCATGACTCCCCACTCACAATGTCACAGGCATAGTCCACCACGCTGGCCAAGTGTGGATTGACTTCACACCTTTGAGAACTATACGGAGAATATTTAGGAGTGCAGATTTCCTCACGAAGTTTTTCTTCACCAGAGCGAGTAATAATCAACTTCTGATACGCACATAATTTTGAAAGTTAGAAGTGCGTGCCGCAAGATTTGAACCTAGGACCTCCAGAGTTCAAAAGACCAACCGAATTAGCATATTTTCATTTATTTACAAATAAGGAACTGTTTCAGATCTGCTTAACTACGTAACCGTTAATGACTGACAGGAAATTCAAAGCCTAAAAACTCCTTTGTTTGTTTGTAAAACTCTCAATGGTGATTCCATTTATAGAGTAAAAAGTAAAAAGATCTTTATATGTATATTCGTTCCCTAATTTAAAATTGTGTACAAATTGGTACAATTTCGCCATACCATTGTACATTAACAAAAATTCCACGAAATTATTATTACTTTCAAGATATAGTTAACTATAGTCTAGAAAGAACAAATAAACATTCTAATAAAGAAATAAGCAAACATTGAATTTTCTACATAAATAGATAATTTAAACAAGTGTTTTAAAGAAAAAAAAAATGCATTTATTCGTTTTTCAAAATGGCTACCCGTTTTATTACAATTCAGAACGTCGGTCATAGCTACGGTTGCGTACTTATTTGATATATTTGAATACTAATATGACAAGAATATTGACGAAAATGTATCTTTTAACGAAATATCAGAATTGACTGACATTTCAGTTAACAGACAAATTATATCACATATTTAAGTACAGACTGATACTTAGATACTATATAGACGCTATTATGATACCATTTAGACAACTTTTAGATATCATTTAGACACCTTTTAGATACCATTTAGACACCTTTTAGAAACTATTAAGACACCTTTTGGATATTATTTAGACACTATTTAGATACTATCCTATAGACGCTATTATGATACGATTTAGACACCCTATAGATATTATCCAGACACCATAAATATCGTTTTATGTTATTTATACGCTATTTAGACAATTTTAAGATACTATTTAGATACTATCCTATAGACGCTATTATGATACGACTTAGACACCCTTTAGATTTTATCCAGACACTATAAATAGCGTCTTACGTTATTTATACGCTATTTAGACAATTTTAAGATACTATTTAGACACTATTTAGATACTATCCTATAAACGCTATTATGATACGATTTAGACACCCTTTAGATTTTATCCAGACACTATAAATAGCGTCTTACGTTATTTATACGCTATTTAGACAATTTTAA